>JAASAO010001178.1:0-33667 GCA_017311375.1 Mytilus coruscus | reverse complement strand
CCTGATAAAAAATATTATGGTTTTGATACTATGACTACCAAAATAAAAAAGAATTTGACAAATGGTATGAAACAAAAAAGATAAAAATTTAAATTCTATAAAGAAATATTTTATTATTGTTTTTGGATGTTTTAATTTTGTCAAAGGTTGTACATTGTATAAAAATTATTTTTAAATATAACCAATAATTGTATTGATCCATTTCAATATATTACAATTGCTCAATGTTGTACAAAAATATTTAAAACATTAATGTTAACAAATGAAACAATTGGAATTCACAAAAGATGACAATTAAAGAAGTACATTCACAAAAATCAATACAATGGTTAGAGTATATTTCTTTAGAATATAATATAATGATTCAACATGCTAAAAAGGAGGTGAAAAGAAATTATTCATTAATAATAAATGTTATAAAGTCGATGGTTATTATTATGATAGAAAATAAAATGCGTAATGTTTATGAATTTTATGGATGTTATTGGCATGGATGTACAAAATGTTATAGTCCTGAAGAAATATGTAAAAAGATAGAAATAAAAAACTATGAAAGAGTTATATGACCAAACTAAAGAAAGACTTAAAACTATTGAAGATTATCTAAAACCAAATGTAAAAATTCATACAATATGGGAATGTGAGTTTGATCAACAAAAATATCCTGAAGTTGATCCACATTTAAAACCTATTGATAAAAGAGATGCATTTATGGAGGAAGAACAGAAACTATTCAATTATACAATAATCTTTCTGATTTAAAAGGTAGATATGTAGATTTTTGTTCTCTGTATCCATCAGTAAATAAATATTGTAAATATCCTATAGGACACCCTATTACATATACAGATATTTCTGTAGATGATTATATAAAAATAATTATTTCGGAATAATGAAATGTAAAATATTACCACCTAAAGGATTGTATCACCCTGTTTTACCTTATAAACAATTAACTAGTGATAATACACATAAATTACTTTTTGGATTATGTAGAACATGTATGAATAAAATATCTTTTAAATGTAAACATAGATGATCCTACTTTAAATAAACATGATAAAATACATGAAATAAAAAGATGTAAAGAATGTAAAAATATTAAAATGAAAATGTATACATTCTAATGAGGAAAGAGTTATAGTAGGAACTTGGTCTACAATAGAAATAGATAAAGCAATAGAAAAGGTTATAAATTACAAAAATATATGAACTAGAACATTTTGAAAAACATCTACAGATATATTTAAACTTTATGTAGATACGTTTATGAAATATAAACAAGAAGCTTCAGGATGTAAATGTGATCCTAAATATTGTAAACCTGATTGTGAGAACGATAAAGAATGTAAAACCAAAATACAATATATCATAGATAATGCTGCTTATAATCTAGATATTGACAAAGTTAAACACAATTCGGGATTAAAATTTATAGCTAAAATATGTTTAAATAATTTATGGGGACATTTTGGTATGAGAGATAATTTTACACAAAAGAATATTGTTTTACTTTAGAACATATAACTAAAATAGTATTTAATGAAAATATAAAGATATAAGTACCATGATATTAGATGAAAATATTGTATTAACTGAATATAAAGAAAAGAAGAATATTCTAAACCTAATCCAAGTGTAAATGTTTATATAGCTTTATTTACAACAGCACATGCTAGATTAAAATTATACGAATTATTAGATATTCTACAAGAAAGAGTTTTATACATGGATACAGATTCTTGTATTTACAATGATGATGGTTCTGAAGCATGTAAAAAGTAGAAAATATGATGGGAAGTAAATTAGGTGATTTAACAGACGAAATTGTTTCAAAACACAATGCTAATCACATAAAACAATTTATATCTGCTGGTCCAAAAGATTATTCAATGAAACTAGATACAGAAAAACTAGTTAGCTGTTGTAAAGGTTTTAGATTAAATGCTGAAGTTGAAGAAAAGATTACATTAGATAAAAAATAAAAATAGTTACTGATGAAAATGAAAAATATGAAACTGTAAAATATGACAACATAAAAATAGGAAAAGATCATCAACTTAAAACAGTTAAACAAGTTAAAGCTTATGATTATATGTTTGATAAAAGAATGGTATGTTATGAAAATGAAAATCTAATTAGAAGTTTTCCTTATGGATATTAAAAATATATAATTTAAATTTTATTTTAAAAATGATTGAAGCTTATACCGAGAAAGATGATCCTTATGCTAGAGTTATATTAGGAAAAATAAAATTATCAAATTATCAGATATGTTGTTTGAGAGATGATGGAGAATGTCCTTTGACATCAAAACAAATGGAAGTAATGGAAAAGTTTAAAGGTAAAAAGTTATCTAAGTTTCCTCCTGGTTGGGATGCTTTCATTAGACCTGACAAAATTTATGAATATGTTTTGAAAAACCATGTCCTGAAATTTAATTTATTTTGTTATTTCTTTATAACCCTCTTTAAAAACTTTAATCAAAGGAATAATATTTTAGATTTAAATGTATCATTTTCTTCAAGGTAATCATCGCTTCGCTCACTTATTTTAACTTCCAAACAACAAAACCTGTTAAAACCATTCCACCAACAACAAATGCAATTTCTCTATTTTTTGATCTTCTGATGGTGTATAAAAATCACTTAGTTTAGGTTTGGGTGATAATGGAGTTAATTGTTTACTTGTAATGTAATAGTATTGTTTCATTGCTTGGTCAACATCTTCAAAAGTATGTTCGGCATGATGTTCCTTTTGTAATTGTTCATTGATAAAATCTAATCTTTGTATTCTTCTTTTATTCCAATCTGCTTGTGCTTTTCTAATTTTTCTATAGCTTTATCATGTCTTATTTTCTCTTCATTTGCATTACTACCCATATGTGAAAATAAATAATTACTCCCGAAAATGCAAAAGCATTTGTTATTGCCCCACCAAGCATCATTGCTAAAGCACTTGCCATTTTATTAGAGCGACAAGCGATTCCCTAAAAAACAAAATAAAATAAAAAAAAGCGGTTCCCTTTTATTACTTCATGATATCAGCAGGTATAATACCTTGCTTAATCAACATATCTTTTGTTGCCATTGCAAGCAATATATCAATGGATAACATAAAAATATCATTCATGTTAAAATCTACTTTTGGTGCTGGCCTCCTTAGTACCTTTTTACCTATTTCTGCATATCCAACTGTTAACAATGTTTCCACTCCAGCATGATATAACATATTTGCTATTTGTTTTCCGTCTTTTTGAGTTGTCATTTTAATGTACTAAATTTTTAAATTCTCACTTTGCTCTTAATTAAATTCAAAAGGATCAATTTCTTTCTTTTGTTTTTCTGGTTTTGTTATTTCTTTAATCATTCTTTCTGGTTTCTTACTTTGGTTGTAAAAAAACAATCCCAATCCAACAATACTTATAGGAAAAAGTACAAATTTGTAATCAACTAGGGAACTGGAGTGTTTCTTGACAGAAGGGATATGTTCGTTTGATTCATAATCTGTTTCTATATCAGAATCTTTTGTTATTTGTTTGATTTTGAATTTTCTTTTTTAATTTTTCCACTTCTTTTTCTCAATTCTGCATTTCTTATTCTTACTTCTGCACCTTTCTTACCAGCAGCTACTCTTTTGGGTCTTTTGGTTTGGGTTTTTAAATACTTTTTTTCTTCTTTGTTTTCTTTTTGTTCAGGATTTTCATTCATCATTTTTATGTCATTATTTTCATCTTTTTCGGAAATCGAGCGAAGCGAGTGGTTCGATATGTCTTGCTGTTGTTAATATTGCAGTAAAAGGAGCAAGATACATTCCATATCTATAGTACAGTTCACAACATGTATTAGTTAAAGCATTATTGATAAAAGGATCTTCCTCTAAGTCTTGTATTAAAATTGGTGGATTAACAACTTTGAAAACTTTGATACACCCATGACATATAAATTTATAAAAGAGTTTCCTAATGTCTTGGTCATACTAGCTCCCAATCTTGCTTCATATTTACAGTATAGTTTGTTTATTTGCTCTGTTGTCATTTTATCAATATCTGACAGTTGTAATTCTTTACCCAGATATTGTTTACTACTCCCACCAGCAACAACAGATGATAATCTCTCGCGTTTTTTTCTTGAAGGAACCGTTCACTTCGCTCGCTTCATCATCAATATTTATGTTTTCCACAATTTGCTCGCTTAATAATTCTTCAGCATTCATTTTATACGTTTCAAAAACGGATATAATTTATTTTTAACTTTAAAAATTAAATACAACATATCCAACCAATGATAAGACTGCAGTGTTTGTTGCAATTGTTAGTATTTCCAACAGCATTGCTTTTTTATTGCTTATTTTGGTTAAATTACTTAAGAATTACTTAAGCATTACTTAAGCATTATTTTGCTTATTTTGGTTAAATTACTTAAGAATTACTTATTTTGGTTAAATTACTTAAGAATTACTTAAGAATTACTTAAGCATTATTAGCATTACTTAAGCATTACTTAAGCATTACTTGAGAATTGCTAAAAAAATCAATCAAGTAACCAATAATCAGTAGGTTGATCTGTCTTTAATATTAATTTACGATGTTTCTTTTTAAGTTCTTCCTTTATTCTTTGTCTTTCTTCCAAAGTAGGAATAACATCATTTCTCTTAGGCAATTATCAAAACTATCTCTATCTTTTGTGTAGAACATGCATAACCATTTTGTTTGTTCTCTTAAATCTTTTAAAACAGAGTTGTATCTCTGTGAAATGACCCACACTGATTGTTCCGCATGTCTTCCTGAAAATGCAAGCTCGGACAGCATATCTTTTTCTTTGTTAGTTCTTTTGTTGCACTGCAGTCATCAATGATATATAATGTTGGATTACCAGCATATTTTTAAAGAACATTCTTAGTAGTTCTTGTAGCTTCTCTTCTTCATAAAGGGAACCGTTCGCTTCTCTCACTTCAACAATAGGATTAACAATTATTAGATTTTTGTTTTGGTTTCTAATATCACCAATCCATTCACGATTTTTGTATGCTTTGTTCCATTGGATGGTTGGACAAAGTATGACTATATATTTGAAAACTCCACTATATTCTCCTTCTAATAAATCAAGAACAAACTCTGTTTTTCCACATCCTGTTTGTCCACATATAATAGCACAATGGGGATATTTTGGTAATTCATAAAGGAATCAGGTGTATCTCGCTCCGCTCGTTTGTTTCCATTTTTAAGGGAACCGCTAGTAATTAACTTCTTTAAATCTTCCATCTTCAAAATTAATTTGTGCATCCTGGATTACAAACAGATAAACATTTATTGATTTATTTGCTCCTGCTGTTTTAGTTATTTGGATTGTTATACCTTCAGAGGCATTTTCAATTCTTCTACCTGAACCGTGTAATGAGTTGTCATCTGTTGAACGTAAATCTAACCATAATGCATAATTAGTTGTAAGATATTTTCTAATGTTGTATAGGATAAATTTAAATCCTTTAAAACTTCTTCTGTTGTTTTATTTCTTTTGAATTTAAAGCAAAGAATTTATTTATTTCATCCCATTGTTGATATGCTTTCATTCCTTGACTGTATAGTTGATTTGGAACACCTTCTATTGTCATTTCTACTTTTGTTATGTTAGGATTATAATAAGTTTCGGTACTTGTTCTTTCAGGATCTTCGAACAACATTAGAATTCCTTTCATACTTCTAGCTGGAACATTTAAATTTATATTCCACAATGTATCAGATTTGTTTTGGTTATTTTCTATGTCTTAGTATTCTATCGTACAAAATAACCATCTTACCATTAACTTGTTGTCTTATCTGTCTTGCTAATTCTGCATCAGTAACCATATCAAATTCTAAACAAATGTTTTTGATTGTATAACTTGCAGATGTATCTGTTGATTTAATAACATTGCTATAATTATTAAATGTAAGTTCATATTCAAGTCTATCACCAAGACCTGCTTGATAAAAAGGCATATGAGTTTCTAATAGTTCAAAATCAAGTGGGATACAAAATCTTGCACCATATGCAGTTGCAATTGCTTCATCACCTATGTTTGATGCTTTATCATCCGCACCAACTCTGTGTTTTAACATGTTTGTTTCACCAATTCCTTGGTATGCCATATTTAAACGTTCAGATGTAGATTTCCATAAATCAACATAACAATGATAAATATCACTATCATCAATTGACATAATTTCATTTCCACTTATACGAATTGTTGTTTTTAACTATTGTTCTTCCTATGTTTTGATATATAGTTGCATTGTCGTCTGTAGATGTGAGTTCTATTTCAAATGCCAATCTGGTTGTTCCAGGAACAATAACATCATTATTGCTTAGATTGGGGAATCTCACTAATAGCTGTTGATTTTGATCAATAGTTGAAGGATTATTTGTTATTGATACACTTTGACGAATACCTTTCACACCACGGGGTTCTCTTATTTTTCTGTAAGGATTTAATTTGTTTCCGTATGCTGACATTTTTAAGGATTAAATTTGTTAAAAATAATTCAATTACCACTGATACTAGAGTATTGATACATAAAGGATTATTAGTCATACTAATAAAACTTATTCTATCTCCAGCCTTAACTTCAAAAGGTGTATAAAAGTTATTAAAACCGTGTGTAACACCTTATCCAAACTCATTTTGTAACTAGTTGACTTATCATTAACCATCATCTTAATGGCTATAATATCTGAGCTTGTTCTTAAACTTACTAAACTAATACCCAATATTTGTCCTGGAAAGTTCATTAAATAATAACCACCACCATAACCAAAATTAAACTTTTTATTTCCATGTATTGGACCATCAATTCCAGCATATATACTTATTATTTTTCTGTCTGGTTTATTTTAATATTATCAACTATATTTTCAACATTTAAAACTCTGATGCTTAGGGCAGCGACACTCCGATGTAAATTTTTATCCTTAGTATCCATTGTTTGAAGCTCACTCTTCATATTTAATATTTCCTTTTTATTTCCGATGTATCTACGTTTTTTTTTGACACCAAGTATGCTCATTTTATTAAATAAATTATATAACTTCTAAAACACAATTAATTGGTAAATGATTAATTATCTTGTTATTATTTTGTCTCTAATTTCTAATTTCAATTCTGTTATAACATCATTTACTAAACACTTATATTCTGGATGCTCAAATCTCGCTGTTATAACTTCACCAAACTCTTTATTCTCAACTGGAATAACAGCCAATAATGTACTTGGCTTACCATCAAGATAATTATGAGAAGTGCTAACTTGTTCCAAATGGATATACAATGATTTATGGATAGCAAAATCTACAAATTTTTTCCAAAATGTAATTCATTAGGTTCAAATTTACGTTCATTATTAAATCCTAATATATTTTTCAAATCTTCATTTATCCTTAACTCAATAGGAGTGTTTAATGACGCAATACCATTTGTCAAAAATTTACAAATTTGGTTGACATGCAATCTTCACTAAAATGAAGCTTAAACCAAGTTGTATCGATGTTACATATGAACATTAATGAAAAATGCATGATTCTATTCATAATCAGGCTCTGAATTCTAGTGATTTAGCTGATTTTCGAAAGATTTTACCACGCTTAACAACCAAAAAATAGAGTGTCCGTTACCATGGCAACCACTCATATTTTCCCACTGAAAATTATTTTTTGAGCATTATTCATTTACTTCTTCTACTAGGCCAATTATAGATAAAATCTGAAACCTTCATAAATCGCACTCTGCCTGGTTCTTACAAAGAGCTGTACTTAACACCCAGTCTACCATAAAACCATGCAAAACAGTCCACAAGGGGGGTCATCAGATTTAATTGAAACTTTGTGTGCTTAAACAACATTATGAAAGAAGTCCATAAAAAAAATATTTCATCTGGTTCCCATGTCTTTCAGCTAGGAGATGCTGTAATGTACCGGGAACCAGTTTTCCCATGTTTGAGGCAGTATTTTTCTATGAAAATGACTAATTTCAACACCCTGAAACTTATAAATGCGGAAAACAACGAGATAAAGAATGATGATTTATTGAATAATCAAGTGTTAAAGCTTTAGAAAATCATCAGTCCATAAATTTTTCAAGAAACAGTTTTTGGATTATTCAAAGGGAGATAATCCAGTAAAAATATTTTCAGAAAATCATGAAAAGTACATGTTTTTAAAGCTATCCAGCCTTTGGTCCATTAAAAATATAAAGATAACTCACTTTGTTTTATTAATTGGAATACTTAATTATGCATTTTAGCTAATAAACTTGCTGGGGTCTCTTTGAAGTACATTCTAGAATTCTTCTCGAAAAATGCCTAAATTTACATTTTCTCTCTATAAATCAATGAATTTAAAATAGTATTTTGTGGATAATTTTGGCAATGTAAGTGTTTCTTTTTCAAAAGCACTATAATAATTAACAAATTAATTCAAAGTAACAATGACCATAGTTCACTTACAATTTATGATGCCATATATATTGATTTATATGGTACAAAGGGAGATAATCCAGTAAAAATGCATTTAAAAAACCTTAAAATGACCTTTTTTTTAAACTTACCAATTTTTGGTCTATTAAAGATATAAGTATATATCTAATTGTTTTTTTTAAGAGACAGAGTTAATAACGTATTTTAGCATATACGATGGGTGGGCTCTTGTTTTAGTACTTTCTAGAATTCTCCTTGAATAATATCAAAATTTACATTTCTCTTAAAGAAATCAGTGAAATTTATATATCAATCTGTAGATAATTTTGTAAATGTATTTTTTCTTTTTTTTAAAGCATTATTATACTTAACAATGTAAGTTAAACTAGATACTTTTATGTCAAAATTACACTTTTACACTGACACGAACAATCACAGGCTAGACACAGGGTTCCGAGGAACCCCTTAAGACTTTTTTGGTACAGTTTCTTACTATTGGAGAGTTTAAAATAATAGGCAAACATTTTGTCATTTAAGGCAAAACTCCAACACGAGCTCGTCTGACAGTTTTGACGTAAATAGACGGTAGGGAGATCTCAACATTTTGAAAATTCTTGCCCCTGTCAGATTTTCTCTATCTAGCAGTTTTCAAGATAATAGACAAAACTTGCATCTTACCCCCTAAGTTCTATTTTAAGCCGTGTTGGCCAAGTTGGTTGGAAAAAGTGGTGGGTGGAAAAGGGGAGTCATCGCTCTCAATTTCTAATACTCGATACCCCAATGATGATTGTGGCCAAGTTTGATTAAAGTTAGCCTTATAGTTCCAGAGGAGAAGATTTTTGTAAAAGTTAATGGACGACTGACGCCAATTGATGGGAATAGCTCACGCTGGCCCTTTGTTAAATTGTACTTTGAAAATAATTTCAGAGACTGTATTTTTATAGTTGGGCAATCTGTTCCATTAGATAAAAAGCTGGTGTTTACAAAATAATTACACATAATTCTTAGACTGTCAAAATGTAGTGAAACTTAGAATTCAACTGCCAGACTTGAATGTACAGTTCATGCTGGATCCAAGGACCAAACACTTTAGAAAATCATTTTACTACTGAATTGTGATTCAAAAGATGCATGTCATAATACATTCACAAATATTTCTGTTATATAAACACAAATTATGCAGAAGAAGAAGCAAACTTTTCTCGTTATAATGTCCTCAACTGAATATATTCAATATTTGACAGTAGTACTTCATTGAAGTCTGAATTATGTACTATATCTGCTTTATCAATTGTTTCCACTTTATTAGAATTGTCCACCAATTCATTTGTTTTCTTTAAGGTAAAGTTTCGAAATAAGCTTCTGATCTGATTTGATCATAACCATTCTTTTGGTGTAAACATTTTACTGATATCAGGAGTTGTTTTTTTAAGGCGATCACAAATGCCTTCATAACGAGATCTTTTTCAGTTTTTTCCACCTTGCTCAAAAAGCATACAATATAAAAATAAGAAGATGTGGTATTATAATAAGTTCTCTTTCAATTGTTGAGGAAATTTTACAACTTTCTTGTGCCTTTCAAAACCCAGCCTTTATTTATCAAATCTTCATGGTTTTCTTAGTTTATTTGGGAAATCTAACAAACTGACTTTTACACGTACAATGTATGTCGAAACTTTCTGATAGAGACCTTCAAAATATATTTCTGTAAATTCAAAAATAATTGCAATATGAATAACACAACAGATTTTCAATGTCCCCCACCTACTAAATGTTTGAACAGGGCTCATCTTCAGCCTTGACCGGTTATCTTTAGAAAGCAACGGCATAAATTTTATCAAAATTAGATAACGATTAATTATGCAAGAAAGTTTACAATCCGAACCGATGCTCGGACAGACAGACGAACGAACAGCATTTATATATCCCCGGCCGCAATGTGATGCTGAGGGGGACAACAAGAATAGATATTGGGTATATGTCAAGGATACATCATTTCATCTCAGAAGTTAACCAATCAATACGATCTGCAACAAACTGGGAAAACCCACACCATGTATTTAGCTCTATATGGCCTAGGCTGTGACATAACCTAAGTTGCATTTTCATTTTTGTACAATATTCAATTACAGTATAATTTAAATTTGCTTTGATTAATCTCACATTTTGACGGTCACCATGAATACGCAATAATATTATTACACACATTAAGTTCTGAATTTGCAGTATTTCAAGTTTCTGCATAAAGTCAAAATTCTACCATTTTTTTTTTTAATTTAACTACAACTCGTTAGAACTGTTTTAGTGAATTAAAACTAATGTCTCCCCTGTAGAAGTCACTCTTGTTAAAAAAGAATGTCATTGCAAGTAAGAATATATGGTTCATGAGTGGAAATATGCATTGTTTTCAATAAATTTAACAATTTATGAATCGAGGGGTTAGGGAATGAGGGACAAAATATATGATACACTTAATTGGTCTAGTCATGATATATTTATTAAAGAATATAGTTTATGGGTGGGTATCTGAACAGTGTATATAAGGGGCGCGAATCCCAGCAAAAACATATTTGGTGTACTCAAAGATATTGTCAGGCTGATTGAGAATATATATATATATATATATGATTTAGAGGTAGGAATATGAACATATTTCAAGCTATTTTACCATCAGTTGTATGTAGGGGGCAGGGCATGTCCCCCATGATGAACTAGAAAGACAATTAAGATTAAATATGGGTTAGGGATGGGGTTCTGAACCTTTTTTTTTAAAGATAAATCTAAATAGCAACGTCATTATATGAGGGAGCGGGACATGACCCCCAGGGAAAACCCCTTAGCTGTACTACAAAGGTCTTGCCCGTTCTGTGGCCTATAAATTGCTTACTACCACTTCATTTTAACTGTGGTGGATAGTTGTGTAATAAGCAATCAGTGCACATCTCTTCATTTTCATATCTACATGGCAAGAAAGAATATGTTTTGTTTTAGGCTGACATATAGAATTATATATTTGACCTTGACTTTTTATTTGACCTTGAAGGTCAAATATCAAGGTCATCATCCATGGTACACAACACATCATATTGAGATGCTGACATTGCGTGTCAAGTATTAAAAGACTTCTTCAAGGGAGAGAAAAATGTGTGCTCCAGTCAAGAAAATGAAGAAAAAATCAAGTATTTTGACCTTGAGGTCAAAGGTCAAGGTCATTTGGCAGTTTTAATTTTATGAGATATACTGTCTTATTGTAATACACCTTCATGCCAAATATCATAAGACAGTGTCAAAAGATAAATAAGTTTTCATGATTAAATACACGGATTATTGTGAAAAATGGTGTAAGAGACCCCAGCTCAAAAATCATAAAACTTGTAGTACACATGTAAACCTTTATAGAAATATTTAAAACATTTAAAAAATCATAAGACTTTAAGAGATTTCATGTCTTTTTGTTGATCTTTTTAGGAAGTATAAAAATATGCCCAAAATGCCCTTTTTAGACCGGTCAGCCCCAAAATTTAGCTATACTCAAACTTTAACATTTTGTCAAGTTCGAAGGAAGAATGATGCTTGTTATAAATATCAATTCAAATACCAGCTAAACATAAACTTATGTAGCATAATCAGAGTAACAAACTTGTGACCTGGTTTTGGAAATTTTTGGAAATTTACCCTTTTCCAGTAGATGGCGCTGCAAAATCTAAAAATAGCTTAAAATAAAATTTTAAAGTTAGAATTCTTTTTCTCTTGACTATCATAAAATGTGTGCAAAATTTCATTACATTTGGTTGACAGGTCATGTGGACCCACTTATAAGCATTTTGCATGGTTCTATCAAAGACTTGGTGTTAAGAATAAATTGATTTGCAAATTCAATTTTTTATGAGGATAGTGTTTTCTTATGTCTATTGTTCTATGAAACTATATGAATGCATTATAACATCAACAATTTACGTTAGCTTTGTTTTTTTACTATCAAAATGTCTTTTTTTTTTAACATATGTCCTACCAAAAACTATTTGTTTATTTATCCGTCAGTGTCTTTCTCCATTTATTATAATTATGAAAAATCTAATTCTTCAAAAAGTGTCCAAATCCAACAGAATAACATTATAATCATGATAATGGTGCAATAGACAAACAACAATCTAGATCATATAAGACAAATAAAAAATCACTAAAAACAACAAAAAAAAACAAAAAACTAATACATTCAAACCAAAACAACTTTTTTTTAGACTAACGATCTGCATAAAGCAATTCAATCGAAATTGACAAAAATATCGAACTCCAATGAAAATTCAAAAGGGTGGAAGTCCATAAAACCTGATAAAATCAAACGTTCGACTATAACAACCAACGAAAAAAAATTGAAAACAACTGTCATATTCCTGACTTGGTAGTGGCAGTATCTCAACATGACAATAATTGCGATCCGGTAGTAAACAATATGTAAACATACATCACAGACATACAAACACAACTTACTTAAAATTTCAAACAAACATTCAAACCGCTCTGAACATTTAAATAATAATGCGGTATGAACAATTACTGGTCGGTAACCGTAGCGCCTTAAGTAATGATTGAAAACTTAGCATATAGTTTGTTATAAAAGGCATAGGAGTGACAACAACCTCTAAAAGGAAATTCCACGGCCTGATTTATGCTAAAATAATAAGGGTAGAAAGTAACCAACGACAACAACTTGCTTATAGGTTCCCAGCTTGGTACGGACATACAAAGAAAGTGGTGGGGTTTAATATGTTTGTGTGCGATCATCCTTCCCGAAACATGAGACAGAGACAGGGATGTAACAACAGAACGTAAATACCAAATATAAATATCAGTTTGAAAGTACTTCACTCATCTGATCTATCATCCTTCCCATGAGACAGGGATGTAACAACAGAACGTAAATACAAAATATGAATATCAGTTAAAGTACTTCTCTCATCTGATCTATCATCCTTCACATGAGACAGGGATGTAACAACGGAACGTAAATACCAAATATCAATATCAGTTTGAAGTACGTCACTCATCTGATCTCTCATCCTTCACATGAGACAGGGATGTAACAACAGAACGTAAATAGCAAATATAAATATCAGTTGAAAGTTTAAAGTTTAAAGTACTTCATTCATCTGATCTATCATCCTTCACATGAGACAGGGATGTAACAACAGAACGTAATTAGAAAATATAAATATCAGTTTGAAAGTACTTCATTCATCTGATCTATCATCCTTCACACGAGACAGGGATGTAACAACAGAACGTAAATAGCAAATATAAATATCAGTTTGAAAGTACTTCATTCATCTGATCTATCATCCTTCACATGAGTCAGGGATGAAACAACAGAACGTAAATAGCAATTATAAATATCAGTTTGAAAGTACTTCATTCATCTGATCTATCATCCTTCGCATGAGACAGGGATGTAACAACAGAACGTAAAAAGATCTAAATAGCAAATATAAATATCAGTTTGAAAGTACTTCATTCATCTGATCTATCATCCTTCACATGAGACAGGGATGTAACAACAGAACGTAAATAGACCTAAATAGCAAATATTAATATCAGTTTGAAAGTACTTCATTCATTTGATCTATCATCCTTCACATGAGACAGGGATGTAACAACAGAACGTAAATAGCAAATATAAATATCAGTTTGAAATTGAATTATCTTATGTAACTAATTCGATTGGTTATTGACAACGTGTTTATTCTTCCGAATTTCTGTCCTGTGATTTGATTTCATTGTGACGACATCATCACTAGCTATAACAGAACATTGAACGTTTATCATCGTGTTTACATTTAACTTCTGTGTAGCTATATCAGACCCAAAACAAGGAACACATAGCAATTAAACACATATACAAAATGCTATTTTCTTCGTCATCTATTTCCTGTTAAAACTGGTATGTTCAAAGTTAACATTTAAATGTAAAATATCTTTCAAGAAAAATACTCAAATTGTCAATATTTAAACTAGCAGGAGTAAAACTAATATATATCATATAATTGAACAGTGTACAATTCACACACGGAATGATAGTTTTGCAAGTATTACATTATATAGATATAGGAAGATGTGATATGAGTGCCAATGAGACAACTCTCCATCCAAGTAACAATTTATAAAAGTAAACCATTATAGGTCAAGGTACGGCCTTCAACACGGAGCATAGGCTCACACCGAACAGCAAGCTATAAAGGGCCCCAAAAATTACTAGTGTAAAACCATTCAAACGGGAAAACCAACGGTCTAATCTATATAAAAACGAGAAACGAGAAATGCTTGTTTTGAGTGACCTATTTTTATTTTATTTAAAGACAGGTACATTATTCATATGCACAATATATATGTTATCTAGACTGGGACACATGTCTATTGATGAACCCTATATGTTGACCCTTGGTTGTGTTTTGGTTATTTTTGTCGTCTAGTTGACATTCATGTCACACCTCATTTTATTCCTAGCCGGAGTTTAAACCCTGTTAAATGATATCATATACCCATACACGTGTATTTAGTAAAAGTAAGGGAAAATAAAGGGGCTAGTTTATTATTTCGTGACACAACATCACTATGTGCAAGAGAAACTGAAAAATAAAATAAAAGGAATCGCGCTTTTTATTGGTTATTTATCTCAAAGTCTCACAACTATAACCTCGTGAGGTAATTAAAGACAATATTAAGTGTTTGTAGTACAAGATTAATAGTGCAATTTTGAGCGCATGTGATAACACTAGAAAAACACTTGCTATTCTTTAACAATTTCTCGGATTAATTTGCACTTCTGTGTCAATATTGATATAAAGCGTTATCTATTTACCACATAGATATTGGTGTAGTTTAGAATTTATTTTTTGTCATTTCAAGCTTAGTACAAATAAGTGTAAATGGTAATTTTCACAGTATCTGTTTCGTGGTATTTTAAACATTATTAAATTAAAATCACGAGGTCCCTCTGTGTTATAGGACATTTGTTTACTCGATTTTAGAAGGACAATTTATCATTTATCCTTTTGCATATTCTGAGGTATAGTTTACAACTCTGGTTTGGATTTATATAGATCTATGAGGTTGTAAGCAAACAATACAAGTTAAAGAATTGTTTATGGTCGCAAGGTCTAAACATACCTTTCCTAATGATGATTAATATTGTGTGTTCTTGACTTTTTCGCATTGATGAACATAAAAGGATTGTAATTTTTGAAGTGCATTGTGTATAACTTTGAGGTTTTATTTTTAATCAAATATGGAAACACTGTTACAAACAACACCATAAATATACTTGTAAAAAACAGCAAACCTGATAAAACTGTCCTACAGGACAAAATGTACACGTATCCAATAGAAAGGAATCCTACAGGACAAAATGTATCCTAAGGGAGAAAAATTTCTTAAGGGACAAAATTAATCCTAAGGGAGAAAAGAAAATCCTAAGGGAGAAAAAAAATTCCATAGGACAAATCAAATCCCCTAGGAGAAAAAAAATAATCCTAAGGAACAGTTTTTATGGGAAATAGTCTTTCATAATAATCCCGTAGGATAATTAATATCCTATAGGATTTAAATTAATTTTTTTAAATCCTGTAGAATATAAATTTCATCCCATAGGAGATTTAATCTCCTATTGGATATTTCAATCCTAAGGGATTTAAATATCCCATAATATCCTACGGGAGGAATTATGTCTTTATCCTTCAGGATTTCTAAGATTTTTGAAAATCCTATGGGAGAAAGTAATATCCTATTGGATTTTGACGCGGATTTCACTCGTAATGCCAAACTAGGTGAGCAGCAGCTACATTATGGACGTAATTTTGTAAAAGGGACGAAAAAAGAGGGGTAGAAAGAGAATTGTCAGCTCTGGCTTTAATGTGAAATATTTCATGGTCGTACATGGGCAATAATGAAAAGTCGTCCAATTTCTCATCACTGAACATAAAAATATGACCCTGTGACCCTAACTCTGTCACGTGACAAGCCGTTTTCATGAGTTAAAACTGTCGTTTGTATTTGGCTCTAGCACAACCGTTTACACTTCCCCATTCTCTGCCAAATTTTAACAGTAGGTTAACCAACTACCAAGGTTACTAAAAGTGCTGGGGGTTAGAATAGTTTTTTTAAATTGTTTATTTGGAATGATACCTCGTATGACTCTCAGAGATAAAATTTGAGAAACCCCCAGCAAGATCCATGCTCGTATTTTAATGCAAAATATAATTTCCTTCTGTTGGTGGCATTTGTTTTTATATTAAAAGGTTGTGCTAGGCCTAAATATAAAAAAATAAACGAAAATCCCATTGTCGGTGATGTTTTAAATAAGCTGGTTCTCGGCTGACTACTACATTTTGTTCACAGACAGCCGGTGAGATCCGATCTACTGTAGAATCTGATTAGTCATTCAATCAAATTACATGTATTATACCGCACTTCCCTTTTGTAAACATGATATTTTATTTTATGCTACAATCCAAGAAATGTTATCGCAAATCAACTAAGAAAGATTGAAAGAATATTCTTTTTTTTTCAAACCAGTAATTTTATGGAACAATTTTTTCATTGGCTAAAATGTATTGTCAAATCCACAGTTGACATGTCGTAATAGCCTTCAGTTGAAAAGTTTCCATTTTGCTTGACGTCACGTTTAAACCATCACGTTGATGTGCCAAAATCATTCATGAAGTTTATCTTATTTCAAATTAATACCTTTTTAATATTTATTTTCTTTTGTTATGCAATAGATTATTTTAATTTAGAATATGAATTTATTTTATGCATTCATTTTATGCTTTATGCAACAGGAAACAAATTGTTCTGTTTGTTTACATTTTCGGATATTGTACGTTGCTATTGTGAGGGATGGTTCTGGATACAGTGTATGGGGTATATTCAAGGCACTTCAAATAATACTGAAAGTAGCAAAACAAATAACAATTTAATGAAAAGAAAGTAAAGACATATTCGATTCAACATTTAACACATCTTAGTAACATATAGACAGAAACCCTTGGAAACATTTATGCAAACCCAGGTATACTCAGCCGTCAAGACGCCATGAGGCTTGCCTATAGAGCTTAAATTCAGACAGACAAACCGTCTTATTATAGATCGTTTTGATGTGCATCGCACTCAGACAGGCAACCCGTCTTTAGGCAATTAGTTCACATTCAAATATCTTAATTATTTCATTTAAATAACTTCTTTCTAAATGGTAAGCAAAAATAAATAACATTGCAAAATTATCGCAAACGCCACAGAAATAAAGGAACTCAAATGTCGGTCTTGCTCAATATATGAATACTAAATAGAATAAATCAAATGTAAATGAAATATTATCAAGCAAATCAATTAACAGCCTGAAATAATTAAGTAATGAAAAGGGAAATAATCCATTCCTATTACACTATGTAACAAAGTATCGTCCCATCTCGATAAAATCTCAAGGACAATATTTTGCCCTACAAGATTGGGTCGTACCGGTTGTTTGAGTGTAGCGTAATACTAGCCTGGGATCCTGGCTCACTGCAGTCTATCTACGAAGTATTAGATTGGGTCAGGATGCCAGGCTAAGCGTAATACAAGAGGATTCCAGTTTATGTTTTAAATCGCAACAAAGATCGCGATTTAGAATCGGTACCGGGGAAAACGCGGATTGTTTCCGCTCGTAACGAGAGATACAATAATTCTTTTTAAAATTTATAAGAATTTTTTAACTTTGTGTGACTGGATATAAATACTTCCAGATATATACGATGTGTCCTTTTGTAGTTGGGGGGACCTTTACTACAATAAAGAGTGTAAGGGTTATGAAAAGTCCAGTAGAGCTACCTTTTTTGTAGTTGGACCATGTTATAGTATTTAAATCATTTCAATTATCTTATATGACACAATATCACATACCTATACCCTCCAAAAAAAAAAAAAATTATCTTCAATTTTGACCCCATTTTAAAGAAAAAAACCCTTTTACATCCAAAATAAAATTTTACCAACATTTTTGTGTGATTTTTAACTTCAAAATTAAGAAGAAAAAAACACACTTTGCATTTATACCCCATAAAAAAAGAAAAACATTTTTTGTAAAGAGCACACAAAACCTTAATCCTGGGTTTTTTTATAAAACTCATTTTTTCCCTAAGGGGAGTAGTATAGTACTTGTACTTTTTATAAAAAAAACGTTATTAAAACACCCAAAAAAAAACAACAAAAAAAATTTCAAAAAACAAAAATAAAAAAAGGTTGGGAGAACACACCGCAAAAAAATTCTGTTGGATTTTGGAGAAAAAAATTTTTTAGAACCCCGAGAAATGGTAAAGATAGTAAAAAGCTATTTTGAGTTCCCATAATCCTAGGTAGCATTTTGTAAAATTTCATCCAATTCTGAGCTGACTTTTTCAATGCTATATTTAGAAACGGTTATGCATAACCGGGGTAGTTTCTAATATGATTATTATTGTTTTCTAGGTCTTACTTTTTGTAAAAAGTCACTTTGCATCGTCTTTGTCATCAGTTTTGTTTGTCGTCTAATACGAGGTAAATGTACACGAGCAGCATATTTGGCTGAAGTAAATATTCATGAGACAACTATCATGCGTAGCGTCGTTTTTAAAACTTAGTCATTTGTAATTCTTGTTCATAGAAAGAACCTGTTATTTCTTCGCCTTTTAAATCAATTATTTTATAAGTAAAAGGAATTGTATTTAAAACTTTTCAATTACAAATATTTCTTTAGTCCAACGAGTAGTATAACCCTTTTCAAATTTACCCTTTTTTTGTTATTCTTACTCTATCTCCGACTTCGAATTTAGGTTTTTAATTTTCTCTTCCTTTTCTGGATATAAATTTTATACACTGTTAATTCATTTTTAATTTACTTGCTTGAACAGGTGTCATTTTAATTGAAGAATGTACTGTATTATTATAATTTTTAACTAATTTATCTAATATATCATAATATTTTAAAGTTTCATTAGCAGTAAAGTATTTATACATATGTTGTTTCATTGTTCCTATCCATCGTTCCACTACACTGGATTTTTCTTCATTCTCAGTTGAATATAACTTTATGTTATTATCTTTTAACAATTCTTTTACTTGTCGATTATAAAATTCGGATCCTTTATCTGACCAAATATATATTGGTTTTCTTTCTTTAAATAATGTTTTAAATGCTTCACTCACTGCTACTCCTGTTTTATTTTTCAAAGGGCTTAACCAACCATATTTACTAAAACATCTATAACTGCTAATAAATATTTATAGTGTTTATTTTGTTTTGAATATGGTTGCATATCTATTAAATCAACTGCCCATGTTTGATCTATTGAATGAACATAAACACGTCTTTTAGGAAAAGATTTTACAACTCTATGATGTAATTCCTCTGCTAATTTATTTGTTAGATTTATTTTAGACATTTTAAATATAACTAAAATTGTTTCTTAAAAATGGAGGCAAAAGGATAAAATTTTATCCAAGCAAGGAGATTCATATAAACTTGTTTTGACAAAAGAATATAAACATAAAGCAAGTATTTATGTATTTAATTATAAAATTAGTCTAAAGGATGAAAACAAGAAACATTTACAAATGCTTTTGATCACATGATAGATTATTCTATAAAAGATTACCCTAATGGAAGAATTAAAATAGTACCTATTCATGAAATCATAATTGCTAAACATAAAAGCTGGCCTATAAGAACATATAATACAGTTAAAAAGTTATTCATGGATCAAATGGAAAGATTATTAAATAGTGCTGAAGAATTAAATTTAGAAGAAGTTATTTTTGAAGTTACTATTATACCCAATAAAAGAGGAAAAGGTAAAGCTTTAAAAATATTAGATGTCATAAATAAAAGAAGTATTATCAAAATAAAAATGATGATACAATATGTTTATCAAGGGCAATTGTAACTTCTTTAGCTTCAAATAAGTTATTAAAAGATTTTACAGATTCTCAATTAAAACATATCAATGAAAGTAGACCATTACAAAAAGATTAGCTGAAGATTTGCATGAACAATCAGGAGTAGAAATAAAAGAAGAAGGAAATGATTTGGAAGATTTAAAAATTTTGAAAATTATCTTAATATGAGAATAATTATTTTTACATCAAATAGTACAGAACATATTTTATATAATGGTAATGAAGAATACAACGAACAAATATATTTATATTATCATGATGAACATTTTGATACAATAACAAACATAACAGGATTTTTAGCAAAACGTAGATTTTGTAAATTATGTTTAATTGGTTATACTGAACAACATACATGTAAAGATAATACAGTAACAACTATTAGAAAACAACTTGTTTGTGAAAATGTAATAAAACATATACAGGTAAAACCATAAATGTGGTGAAAAATATGTTTAATATGTTACGAAAATACACGGAAAGTAATGAAGAACACTTATGTTATATGAAACCATCAGTACCAAAACAAGTAAAAATAATAAATATATATATTTTGATTTTGAAGCAAATCAAGAAACAGGAATACATATAATGAATTTTGTATAGCTTACGATTTAGAAAATATTTATTGTTTTAAAATAACTATGTAAAAGTATTTAAATGTGATTTCAATATTGATAATTTAAACTTGTTAAAATTAGACATAGATGATTGTTTTAGTGATGTAGAAAAATTAAATATGAAACCCTATAGGAAATTCTGTAATAGACAACTTTTGTAAATATTTCATAAGAGACAAATTTAAAGACTACACTTTTATTTCACATTATGGAAAAGGTTATGATATGCAACCGATTTTAGGATACATTGTAAAAAATAAAATTGAACATAACATAATTTCTTCTGGACTAAAATTAACAGCTATGTTTATTAAAGGAATAAATTTAAGATTTATAGATTCAATAAATTTTACATTGTGTGGATTAGCTGCTTTCCCAAAAACATTTGGATTTGAAGGTAACAAAGGATACTTTCCACATTATTTTAATACAACAGAAAACCAAAAATACAAAGGTAAATATCCTGATAAAAAATATTATGGTTTTGATACTATGACTACCAAAAATAAAAAAGAATTTGACAAATGGTATGAAACAAAAAAAGATAAAAAATTTAAATTCTATAAAGAAATATTTTATTATTGTTTTTTGGATGTTTTAATTTTGTCAAAGGTTGTACATTGTATAAAAATTATTTTTAAATATAACCAATAATTGTATTGATCCATTTCAATATATTACAATTGCTCAATGTTGTACAAAAATATTTAAAACATTAATGTTAACAAATGAAACAATTGGAATTCACAAAAGATGACAATTAAAGAAGTACATTCACAAAAATCAATACAATGGTTAGAGTATATTTCTTTAGAATATAATATAATGATTCAACATGCTAAAAAGGAGGTGAAAAGAAATTATTCATTAATAATAAATGTTATAAAGTCGATGGTTATTATTATGATAGAGAAATAAAATGCGTAATGTTTATGAATTTTATGGATGTTATTGGCATGGATGTACAAAATGTTATAGTCCTGAAGAAATATGTAAAAAGATAGAAATAAAAAACTATGAAAGAGTTATATGACCAAACTAAAGAAAGACTTAAAACTATTGAAGATTATCTAAAACCAAATGTAAAAATTCATACAATATGGGAATGTGAGTTTGATCAACAAAAATATCCTGAAGTTGATCCACATTTAAAACCTATTGATAAAAGAGATGCATTTTATGGAGGAAGAACAGAAACTATTCAATTATACAATAATCTTTCTGATTTAAAAGGTAGATATGTAGATTTTTGTTCTCTGTATCCATCAGTAAATAAATATTGTAAATATCCTATAGGACACCCTATTACATATACAGATATTTCTGTAGATGATTATATAAAAATAATTATTTCGGAATAATGAAATGTAAAATATTACCACCTAAAGGATTGTATCACCCTGTTTTACCTTATAAACAATTAACTAGTGATAATACACATAAATTACTTTTTGGATTATGTAGAACATGTATGAATAAAATATCTTTTAAATGTAAACACATAGATGATCCTACTTTAAATAAACATGATAAAATACATGAAATAAAAAGATGTAAAGAATGTAAAAATATTAAAATGAAAATGTATACATTCTAATGAGGAAAGAGTTATAGTAGGAACTTGGTCTACAATAGAAATAGATAAAGCAATAGAAAAGGTTATAAATTACAAAAATATATGAACTAGAACATTTTGAAAAACATCTACAGATATATTTAAACTTTATGTAGATACGTTTATGAAATATAAACAAGAAGCTTCAGGATGTAAATGTGATCCTAAATATTGTAAACCTGATTGTGAGAACGATAAAGAATGTAAAACCAAAATACAATATATCATAGATAATGCTGCTTATAATCTAGATATTGACAAAGTTAAACACAATTCGGGATTAAAATTTATAGCTAAAATATGTTTAAATAATTTATGGGGACATTTTGGTATGAGAGATAATTTTACACAAAAGAATATTGTTTTACTTTAGAACATATAACTAAAATAGTATTTAATGAAAATATAAAGATATAAGTACCATGATATTAGATGAAAATATTGTATTAACTGAATATAAAGAAAAAGAAGAATATTCTAAACCTAATCCAAGTGTAAATGTTTATATAGCTTTATTTACAACAGCACATGCTAGATTAAAATTATACGAATTATTAGATATTCTACAAGAAAGAGTTTTATACATGGATACAGATTCTTGTATTTACAATGATGATGGTTCTGAAGCATGTAAAAAAGTAGAAAATATGATGGGAAGTAAATTAGGTGATTTAACAGACGAAATTGTTTCAAAACACAATGCTAATCACATAAAACAATTTATATCTGCTGGTCCAAAAGATTATTCAATGAAACTAGATACAGAAAAACTAGTTAGCTGTTGTAAAGGTTTTAGATTAAATGCTGAAGTTGAAGAAAAGATTACATTAGATAAAAAAATAAAAATAGTTACTGATGAAAATGAAAAATATGAAACTGTAAAATATGACAACATAAAAATAGGAAAAGATCATCAACTTAAAACAGTTAAACAAGTTAAAGCTTATGATTATATGTTTGATAAAAGAATGGTATGTTATGAAAATGAAAATCTAATTAGAAGTTTTCCTTATGGATATTAAAAAATATATAATTTAAATTTTTATTTTAAAAATGATTGAAGCTTATACCGAGAAAGATGATCCTTATGCTAGAGTTATATTAGGAAAAATAAAATTATCAAATTATCAGATATGTTGTTTGAGAGATGATGGAGAATGTCCTTTGACATCAAAACAAATGGAAGTAATGGAAAAGTTTAAAGGTAAAAAGTTATCTAAGTTTCCTCCTGGTTGGGATGCTTTCATTAGACCTGACAAAATTTATGAATATGTTTTTGAAAAACCATGTCCTGAAATTTAATTTATTTTGTTATTTCTTTATAACCCTCTTTAAAAACTTTAATCAAAGGAATAATATTTTAGATTTAAATGTATCATTTTCTTCAAGGTAATCATCGCTTCGCTCACTTATTTTAACTTCCAAACAACAAAACCTGTTAAAACCATTCCACCAACAACAAATGCAATTTCTCTATTTTTTGATCTTCTGATGGTGTATAAAAATCACTTAGTTTAGGTTTGGGTGATAATGGAGTTAATTGTTTACTTGTAATGTAATAGTATTGTTTCATTGCTTGGTCAACATCTTCAAAAGTATGTTCGGCATGATGTTCCTTTTGTAATTGTTCATTGATAAAATCTAATCTTTGTATTCTTCTTTTATTCCAATCTGCTTGTGCTTTTTCTAATTTTTCTATAGCTTTATCATGTCTTATTTTCTCTTCATTTGCATTACTACCCATATGTGAAAATAAATAATTACTCCCCGAAAATGCAAAAGCATTTGTTATTGCCCCACCAAGCATCATTGCTAAAGCACTTGCCATTTTATTAGAGCGACAAGCGATTCCCTAAAAAACAAAATAAAATAAAAAAAAAGAAGCGGTTCCCTTTTATTACTTCATGATATCAGCAGGTATAATACCTTGCTTAATCAACATATCTTTTGTTGCCATTGCAAGTAATATATCAATGGATAACATAAAAATATCATTCATGTTAAAATCTACTTTTGGTGCTGGTCTCCTTAGTACCTTTTTACCTATTTCTGCATATCCAACTGTTAACAATGTTTCCACTCCAGCATGATATAACATATTTGCTATTTGTTTTCCGTCTTTTTGAGTTGTCATTTTAATGTACTAAATTTTAAATTCTCACTTTGCTCTTAATTAAATTCAAAAGGATCAATTTCTTTCTTTTGTTTTTCTGGTTTTGTTATTTCTTTAATCATTCTTTCTGGTTTCTTACTTTGGTTGTAAAAAAACAATCCCAATCCAACAATACTTATAGGAAAAAGTACAAATTTGTAATCAACTAGGGAACTGGAGTGTTTCTTGACAGAAGGGATATGTTCGTTTGATTCATAATCTGTTTCTATATCAGAATCTTTTGTTATTTGTTTGATTTTGAATTTTCTTTTTTAATTTTTCCACTTCTTTTTTCTCAATTCTGCATTTCTTATTCTTACTTCTGCACCTTTCTTACCAGCAGCTACTCTTTTGGGTCTTTTGGTTTGGGTTTTTAAATACTTTTTTTTCTTCTTTGTTTTCTTTTTGTTCAGGATTTTCATTCATCATTTTTATGTCATTATTTTCATCTTTTTCGGAAATCGAGCGAAGCGAGTGGTTCGATATGTCTTGCTGTTGTTAATATTGCAGTAAAAGGAGCAAGATACATTCCATATCTATAGTACAGTTCACAACATGTATTAGTTAAAGCATTATTGATAAAAGGATCTTCCTCTAAGTCTTGTATTAAAATTGGTGGATTAACAACTTTGAAAACTTTGATACACCCATGACATATAAATTTATAAAAGAGTTTCCTAATGTCTTGGTCATACTAGCTCCCAATCTTGCTTCATATTTACAGTATAGTTTGTTTATTTGCTCTGTTGTCATTTTATCAATATCTGACAGTTGTAATTCTTTACCCAGATATTGTTTACTACTCCCACCAGCAACAACAGATGATAATCTCTCGCGTTTTTTTCTTGAAGGAACCGTTCACTTCGCTCGCTTCATCATCAATATTTATGTTTTCCACAATTTGCTCGCTTAATAATTCTTCAGCATTCATTTTATACGTTTCAAAAACGGATATAATTTATTTTAACTTTAAAAATTAAATACAACATATCCAACCAATGATAAGACTGCAGTGTTTGTTGCAATTGTTAGTATTTCCAACAGCATTGCTTTTTTTATTGCTTATTTTGGTTAAATTACTTAAGAATTACTTAAGCATTACTTAAGCATTATTTTGCTTATTTTGGTTAAATTACTTAAGAATTACTTATTTTGGTTAAATTACTTAAGAATTACTTAAGAATTACTTAAGCATTACTTAAGCATTACTTAAGCATTACTTAAGCATTACTTGAGAATTGCTAAAAAAATCAATCAAGTAACCAATAATCAGTAGGTTGATCTGTCTTTAATATTAATTTACGATGTTTCTTTTTAAGTTCTTCCTTTATTCTTTGTCTTTCTTCCAAAGTAGGAATAACATCATTTCTCTTAGGCAATTATCAAAACTATCTCTATCTTTTGTGTAGAACATGCATAACCATTTTGTTTGTTCTCTTAAATCTTTTAAAACAGAGTTGTATCTCTGTGAAATGACCCACACTGATTGTTCCGCATGTCTTCCTGAAAATGCAAGCTCGGACAGCATATCTTTTTCTTTGTTAGTTCTTTTGTTGCACTGCAGTCATCAATGATATATAATGTTGGATTACCAGCATATTTTTAAAGAACATTCTTAGTAGTTCTTGTAGCTTCTCTTCTTCATAAAGGGAACCGTTCGCTTCTCTCACTTCAACAATAGGATTAACAATTATTAGATTTTTGTTTTGGTTTTCTAATATCACCAATCCATTCACGATTTTTGTATGCTTTGTTCCATTGGATGGTTGGACAAAGTATGACTATATATTTGAAAACTCCACTATATTCTCCTTCTAATAAATCAAGAACAAACTCTGTTTTTCCACATCCTGTTTGTCCACATATAATAGCACAATGGGGATATTTTGGTAATTCATAAAGGGAATCAGGTGTATCTCGCTCCGCTCGTTTGTTTCCATTTTTAAGGGAACCGCTAGTAATTAACTTCTTTAAATCTTCCATCTTCAAAATTAATTTGTGCATCCTGGATTACAAACAGATAAACATTTATTGATTTATTTGCTCCTGCTGTTTTAGTTATTTGGATTGTTATACCTTCAGAGGCATTTTCAATTCTTCTACCTGAACCGTGTAATGAGTTGTCATCTGTTGAACGTAAATCTAACCATAATGCATAATTAGTTGTAAGATATTTTTCTAATGTTGTATAGGATAAATTTAAATCCTTTAAAACTTCTTCTGTTGTTTTATTTCTTTTTGAATTTAAAGCAAAAATTTATTTATTTCATCCCATTGTTGATATGCTTTCATTCCTTGACTGTATAGTTGATTTGGAACACCTTCTATTGTCATTTCTACTTTTGTTATGTTAGGATTATAATAAGTTTCGGTACTTGTTCTTTCAGGATCTTCGAACAACATTAGAATTCCTTTCATACTTCTAGCTGGAACATTTAAATTTATATTCCACAATGTATCAGATTTGTTTTGGTTATTTTTCTATGTCTTAGTATTCTATCGTACAAAATAACCATCTTACCATTAACTTGTTGTCTTATCTGTCTTGCTAATTCTGCATCAGTAACCATATCAAATTCTAAACAAATGTTTTTGATTGTATAACTTGCAGATGTATCTGTTGATTTAATAACATTGCTATAATTATTAAATGTAAGTTCATATTCAAGTCTATCACCAAGACCTGCTTGATAAAAAGGCATATGAGTTTCTAATAGTTCAAAATCAAGTGGGATACAAAATCTTGCACCATATGCAGTTGCAATTGCTTCATCACCTATGTTTGATGCTTTATCATCCGCACCAACTCTGTGTTTTAACATGTTTGTTTCACCAATTCCTTGGTATGCCATATTTAAACGTTCAGATGTAGATTTCCATAAATCAACATAACAATGATAAATATCACTATCATCAATTGACATAATTTCATTTCCACTTATACGAATTGTTGTTTTTAACTATTGTTCTTCCTATGTTTTGATATATAGTTGCATTGTCGTCTGTAGATGTGAGTTCTATTTCAAATGCCAATCTGGTTGTTCCAGGAACAATAACATCATTATTGCTTAGATTGGGGAATCTCACTAATAGCTGTTGATTTTGATCAATAGTTGAAGGATTATTTGTTATTGATACACTTTGACGAATACCTTTCACACCACGGGGTTCTCTTATTTTTCTGTAAGGATTTAATTTGTTTCCGTATGCTGACATTTTTAAGGATTAAATTTGTTAAAAATAATTCAATTACCACTGATACTAGAGTATTGATACATAAAGGATTATTAGTCATACTAATAAAACTTATTCTATCTCCAGCCTTAACTTCAAAAGGTGTATAAAAGTTATTAAAACCGTGTGTAACACCTTATCCAAACTCATTTTGTAACTAGTTGACTTATCATTAACCATCATCTTAATGGCTATAATATCTGAGCTTGTTCTTAAACTTACTAAACTAATACCCAATATTTGTCCTGGAAAGTTCATTAAATAATAACCACCACCATAACCAAAATTAAACTTTTATTTCCATGTATTGGACCATCAATTCCAGCATATATACTTATTATTTTTCTGTCTGGTTTATTTTAATATTATCAACTATATTTTCAACATTTAAAACTCTGATGCTTAGGGCAGCGACACTCCGATGTAAATTTTTATCCTTAGTATCCATTGTTTGAAGCTCACTCTTCATATTTAATATTTCCTTTTTATTTCCGATGTATCTACGTTTTTTTTTGACACCAAGTATGCTCATTTTATTAAATAAATTATATAACTTCTAAAACACAATTAATTGGTAAATGATTAATTATCTTGTTATTATTTTTGTCTCTAATTTCTAATTTCAATTCTGTTATAACATCATTTACTAAACACTTATATTCTGGATGCTCAAATCTCGCTGTTATAACTTCACCAAACTCTTTATTCTCAACTGGAATAACAGCCAATAATGTACTTGGCTTACCATCAAGATAATTATGAGAAGTGCTAACTTGTTCCAAATGGATATACAATGATTTATGGATAGCAAAATCTACAAATTTTTTTCCAAAATGTAATTCATTAGGTTCAAATTTACGTTCATTATTAAATCCTAATATATTTTTCAAATCTTCATTTATCCTTAACTCAATAGGAGTGTTTAATGACGCAATACCATTTGTTTCATTTACGGATAATACAATATCTTTTTTAAATTCATCCGCTATTTGTTGGAAACTATAATAACCATCTTTAATCCTATGAAGTCTTTCTCCTGTTTGTCTTATAACTCCATCATAAACATTATACCAACCTACACTATATCTTATAGATTTTAAACCAATACGTTTATTTCCATCTCTGTTATCAATGTATTGTTCTAAGTTTATTGTATTATCAATATTTGAAATAGTATGAAACATTTTTAATATAAAAAATGATAACAAAAGAATTTAAATATAATCCTAATGTTTCATATAATCCAGGTATTAAATATTCTGAAAAGATATAAATTTTGTCGATCAAATAATATTTGTAAATCAAAAGAAAACTTTAAAACAGCTTTCCCGATTTATTTCAAAATATCAAAACCCATCATTACACACCAACGAACCATGGAATACATGGATTCATTCTTCGTTTGATTGGTGGCAATGTCAGTTAAACTTTGCAGTCTGGTGTGCAAGTACAGGATGTGGTGTTTCTTATAATGATCATATACAAAATACTTCAAATCTTACTAAATCACTTTATATGTTTCATTTATATTATTGTATTGCCAGAATTTTAAAGAACTTAAATCACCTTTACCAACAGATTCTTCTTTCTGTTATTACAAGAACCCATATGACAAAGCTGCATATCAAAAATTATGCAATGAATTTGATGTTTCTCCAAATACAGATTGGAGACAAAAGTAGAATCATCATCTAAAGGATTAGGAACTTTTCTGAATATTATAAACCAAGTGGTGAATACAGATATCATCATTCAGGGATGGTCCTTCTTTAATATTCATGATACAATTCGTCATACAAAAGATATAAGTATGGCTTGGACAACATTTATATTAGATAAATCAGAGGGTTTTACAAAAGCAGGTATTGAACGTATCAATGAAAGTATTAGAATGTTTGTATGGGCATTATTAGGGGCACAATCTCAAACAAGGGTAGAAATATTAAAAGTAGGAACAGGATTTGATGCACAAAAACAATTCTTAGCAAATGTACAAGATGTTATTAATAGTCCTATCGATTTACCCACCCAGATATCGAATTATCAAAATGTTTTAAAATACGCAAGAAGTAAAGTTGATTATGCTTATGGACTTGGTTTATATATGTCTCCCAGTGATATGGTATTACAAATTGACACCATTGTTGGTTATAACAACAAAATTGTAATTGCAACAGAAAATCAAACACTTGGGTTAAATGACGATTTAAATAATAAAAATTTTGATTTTACCGGTCTCGATCCTGTCGATTTCCAACCAAATAAACCAAAACCGATTCAACAATCTCAATCAGAACCAAAAAAATCAAAACCAGTTCAAATAGAACCAACACAAAAAAATGAATATGACGAACACGAAGATAATAAAAAAGCAATAATATTTGGAAGTATTGTATTAGGTATTACAGCACTTATTATTTATAAAATTTATTAATTTATTTTTAAATATTCCTAGCAGCAGCATACAATAAACCAACAACCAAAACAAGAAAAGCCCATAAGTTGTTTGCAAACCAATTTACTACGTCTTTTGTTACAGACAATAACCAAGATACAATAGAACCTATAATACCTGGTAATGCAGCTGCTAATTTTCCTGCAAGAAAAGATAATAGTTTTCCAAGATTTTTTAATTGTTTTTTTATCCAGTCTTGTGCACCACCTTTTGATGGTGGAGGAGGAGGAGAAGGAGAAAAAGTAGTTCCACCAGTAAATGCCTCAACAATAACACCAATAATCATTCCAAAAGCAGTCAAAACACTAACTATTGTTATTCCTTGTTCTCTGAATAATGTTCTTATTCTTTCACCTAATGTTTTGTCTTCGTATAACACTTTATTTATTGTTTCTTTAATTTTGTTTACTTGACTACGTAGTTTTCTTTATTAATATTAATTACTTCTAGTCTTGCACTTCTCTCAGATTCCAACTCTCTTATTCGACTACTTATTTTATTTATTTGAAATTCATCATTATCTTCTTTAGCTTGTTCTAATTTGGTTTTTTCTTTTGTTAAGTCTTTATTTGTTTCATTCAGTTTTGCTAATTCATTTGCAATCTCTTCTTTTACTGATGTCATTGCACTGATTACACCATCCATCTCTCTTTTTGTCATATCTGTTTGTGTTTCCATTTCTTTGTAAGTTACTCCTTCTTCTATAAAAGTTTCTATTTCTTTCACAGATGTTTCTGAATTACTTGCTGTTTCTAATAATTCTTGTACTTCTTGTTGTGTAGATATTTCTTGTAATGGAATTTCTATATTATTGAGTTCACGAATTTGTGTTTCATTTAACATTCTCTGAAACTCTGCTCTACCTTCTATTGTTCTTTCAGGAAGTTTATAATCATCTACACCTAAAACATCTCTAACAAAATTAACACCGTATTCTCTTTGAAGAGTGCTAAATTTATAAAATTTTAATACTCCTTTTTGGTAATATGTTAATGCAATATCATTACCTAATTCACCTTTTACATATAACATTAGTCTTCCATCATTATCTTCCCTGACAAAAAAACCCTCTTCATTACGTATAGTTTGACCATTTTCATTATAAAATCTTTTCATCATTTTTTTTGTAGTTTCTTTTTCAAGAATTTTAGCATCATTTTCTGATAAATCTCTTGATACTTCAGTTTCCTTATTTATAGAACTTTGAAAATCTTCATCATTTTGAAAAGTAGTTTCTTTTTCTTCATCATAATCATCATTTTTAAATTTAGGATTAACAAACTCAGCAACTCCTTCGGCCATTTTATTCATCTAAAATATTAGATAATAAACAATAAAAAGAACCTGTTAAAAACAACTTAAGATAAAAATAATTAAATTTTTTATTTAACATTATTTTTACATTTTTTACTAATTTTTCTTTTGTTTCTTCATCCATTTATTTAATTAAAATTGATTCATAGTTTGGTGGATTTCCGTTATCAACTAAAATTCGTATAACGATTTTATTAAAGAAAATCAAAGATTTTCCATTTTTTTTTAATTCGTTTTTACTCTATTTTCTGTTTCCTCAATTAGTTTTTCTTTCATCATCTGGTAAACTTTTTAAAATTACTTTTTTTATTTTTTCATCTCATTAAATTTTCTAATTCATCTAAAATAAGTTTAAATTCATCTGCACTTATCTGTCCGTCAGTTAAAGATTTTGATATTAAATCTTTTATGCTGTTTAACTTGCATTCTGCCATTGTTTTAATTTCATAATGTTTTTTGATTTTGTTGTCAACTTTCTTCTAATTAATTTAACTAGACCTCCTAAACTTCCACATACAACAGCTGCAATTTGTATGGGAAGAAAGATAGAAAAGCAATTCCTATACCAGCTAAAACAACAGATGTTGAAATTAAACTTGTATCAACACCATCAGTAACATTAACTCCGCGTTTATATTTTTGTATAGTGATTTTCGTTTATCTCTCATTTATTAATGTTTTTCTATTTCTGTTATTTTTGTAGTCTATAATTTTGTCCATCTTCTATAGGTAATTCTGGATATAATGGTATATCCATTGATAAATCAGGAGCTGTAGGTTGTTTCATTTTAAAAGTAAAATTGATTTTTTTTTCTCTTGAATCCAACAGAATTTTTTCATGGTGTGTTCTCCCGACCTTTTTTATTTTTTTTTGGAATTTTTTGTTGTTTTTGGGTGTTTTTAATAACGTTTTTTTATAAAAAGTACAAGTACTATACTACTCCTTAGGGGAAAAATGAGTTTTATAAAAACCCAGGATTAAGGTTTTGTGTGCTCTTTACAAAAAATGTTTTTATTTTTTATGGGGGTATAAATGCAAAGTGTGTTTTTTCTTCTTAATTTTGAAGTTAAAATCACACAAAATGTTGGTAAAATTTTATTTTGGATGTAAAAGGGTTTTTTTCTTTAAAATGGGGGTCAAAATTGAAGATAATTTTTTTTTTTGGAGGGGGTATAGGTATGTGATATTGTGTTATATGTGCAGGACACTTAAATAAAGTAAAGTAAAACTATTAAAGATATTGATTATTACAGAACTTTGAAGCTTTCAAACAAGCTGCCATGATGCTAAATACAAGTGTGTCAATATGTGACTTTTCATTGCAAAAGGACCTATAATCTTTAAACTTAACTAAAAAATTATGTAAGTGTTAAGTGATAAGTCCTGTAAATGGTTAACAGTTTCAAGTCTTAAGAGAACATGTACATAATCACTAAATTGAACCTAGATAATAAACTGGCATGGGATATATGTATACAATAACTAGACCAACTTCTGAAAATTGTATTTGATTGGTATCAAGACTGCTCTGTACAATCATTTATTATGTTTTTGTTTCTCTTTATTTCTTTCAACAGGCACAATTAAGCAATATTCCAACAGAAACTAAGGAAGAACTCTACATTTTGTAATTAACTTTGACAAAGATTAGATTTTACTTTCACAAACTGATACCATTTTTCTGCCTGTGATAATACATCTCCAAACAATGTAAATAAATAAAAAAATATTGCAATGTTTTTCAATGCGTTAAAAGCGACAGTGCCACGTTAGCAATAAATCTCTAAATTTCAGCAGTGATTTTCCTTCGCAAAATTTTGCAATCCAACTTTTACTAGTAATCAGTGATATGCAAGAATGTCAAAT
>JAASAO010003297.1:0-30356 GCA_017311375.1 Mytilus coruscus | reverse complement strand
AAGCGACACTATTTCATCTTTGTTATAATATTCTTGTACTGGCCTGGTAATAGAGGACATTTGATACATTCAAATGGATTGTCAGACATAAAAGTGAAAGAATAAAGGTTTTGAAGTGCTATATTTGTCGATTCAGCAATATAGGTGCCAATATTGACCATTTTTCTTGGTTATTACTTTACCGCATTAACATTTTATCCTTTCGGTACCTCAGGATTGATAGTTTTACACAGGTTTGGAGTTTACGGTTACTAAAACTTTGTCGACAACTATAAGAATGCATAATTTGACAAGAATTGAGAGATTTATAAGTGTAGGGTTACTGATATTTATGTCGATACCCATTTAAAGTGACAATATTTCATATGTTTTATAATATTTATGAGTTTAGATGGATTCTCACACAAAAGTGAAGAAATGAATGTTTCAGGGTGCTGCATTTGTTGTTCGCATCTATAAATGGTGCCAATATTCATCCTTTTTGATGATACTTCTGTGCCAGCATGAACATTTTATTCTTATGATGGATAATTTGACACTGTATAAGTCTACGTTACTTATATTTGTGTCGATAACAATAAAAGGCGCATAATATTTCTTTTTTGATGATACTTGTGCCGGCATGAACATTTCATTCTTAGGATGGATAATTTGACACCGATAAGTCACGGTTACTTATATTTGTGTTGATACCAACAAAAGGCCATAATGCTTTCTTTCCTTTTATTGATATTCTGTACCGGCTTGGTAAATTGAGCAACTTAGGTTAGGTTAGGTTAGGGTTAGGGTTAGGGTTAGGGTTAGGGGTTAGGGTTAGGGTTAGGGTTAGGGTTAGGGTTAGGGTTAGGGAAGGGACCTTGACGAGATTCGTGCACTTTTGACTTCTGCGCATGTGTGCACCTTTTCACTTCTGCGCATGCCTGAGGGTTTTGGTTTGGGTTTGGATTATAGTAAGGGTTTCTATAATAGTATACCTCATTTGCATATTGTGAAGTAGGGAGATAATCCTATTTGGAATATAAGCAAATGTTTGTTTTGAAGCAGCTCTTTCGTTAGTGGTCCGATTTATGAACTGTTAAGCGTTTTAGAAAGATAATTTAATTGCGCACATTTTGGTGCCTTAATATTGAAGATGTATTTGGGAATTCAAATGTAATAGGCCCTGACTTATGTGTTAGTACAACAGTCCAATGTGCTCCACCTAATTAATTAAAAAAAGATAGCCTTCCATGAAGGAGCTTAAGTGTGAAGTTGCAATATTTGTTGTATTCATCAATATCTGGGGCCAGTATCAATTTGTTCTACCATTTTTGTTTTCATTGTCACGGTTGGCCAATACATGTCACGTGACATTTAAATTTATAACATAAGCAGCACCGCTTTCTTAATATGGCGAATAGCTGTAACCTGCAATTGTTTTTTGAAAAGACATGAAAAACGAGGAGAGACCAAAGTGTAACTAAAAAAAAAAAACTGTGCATAGGCCGATATAATTCTTAGTGAAGGATCGACTGCGCATGCGCAAGAAAAAAAATTATAACGAAGAATTATGAAATTTAAGGATAAACTTAAAAACTTATAAGTTGGAAAAAGAAAAGGATATAAAACATGGAAACATACAGTATGGAACCTTCAGTATGCAGGAATTTTTAAGTGATCGTCATTTGTCGCGGTGAAAACTTATCAGTATTTGTTGATTATTTTGCGAGTGTCGATAAAGCATTATAATTAAAATTAGACTTTTGAAATTGAAACTTGACTGCGCATGCGCGGAAATAATTCTTAATCAAGAAAAAAACCAAATTTAGATCCGCAAAAAAAATATTCTGCTAATACAGTCGACCGGTCAAAATCTACATGATCTCCTTATGTTGCGGGTGAATAGGAGTAGAGGTCGTTTGAATTTTTTAAAGATTTATTTTATAATTACTTCCCTGTATTTGGAACTGGTTGGCTAACTGACAGCTACATACATGAGTTTAAGTGTCAAGCTGCTATATTTGTCGTATTCATCAATATCTTGGGCCAATATTTACCCTTTTTCTTGAATATTCTCTACCGGCATAATAATTTTATTCTTTATGTACCTCATGATGAAAGTTTTTCAAAATTAAGCGCTTACGTAAGTCTACGGTTACACTAAAACTTTTGTCGACAAGAATAAAAAGAGCCAATATTTCTTCTCTTGAATGATATTCTGGTACTGACCTTATAATTGAGTACTTTTAAATACATCCTGATGGGTTGTTTGACATTAAATGGGAATGAAACAAGTTTAAATAACAAAATTTGTTGTCGGTATCAACAAAAGGTGCCAACATCTTCCTTTCTTCCTGATTTTTCTTGTCCAGCATCATTATTTGAATCTAAGAATGAAAAGTTTGACACAAATTGAGAGATTTATAAGTGTACGGTTACTGATTTTTATGTCATGAAACAATTAAAAGCGACACTATTTCATCTTTGTTATATTATTCTTGTACTGGCCTGGTAATAGAGGACATTTGATACATTCAAATTTATTGTCAGACATAAAAGTGAAAGAATAAAGGTTTTGAAGTGCTATATTTGTTGCATTCAGCAATATAGGGTGCCAATATTGACCATTTTCTTGGTTATTACTTGCCGCATTAACATTTTATCCTTTCGGTACCTGAGGATTGATAGTTTTACACAGGTTTGGAGTTTGGTGTTACTAAAACTTTTGTCGACAACTATAAGAATGCATAATTTGACAACAATTGAGAGATTTATAAGTGTACGGGTTACTGATATTTATGTCGATACCCATTAAAAGTGACAATATTTCATATGTTTTATAATATTTATGAGTTTAGATGGATTCTCAGACACAAAAGTGAAGAAATGAATGTTTCAGGGTGCTGTATTTGTTGTCTGCATCTATAAATGGTGCCAATATCTATCCTTTTTTATGATACTTCTGTGCCAGCATGAACATTTTATTCTGATGATGGATAATTTGACACTGTATAAGTCTACGGTTACTTATATTTGTGTCGATAACAATAAAAGGCGACAATATTTCTTTCTTTTGATTGATATTCTTGTACCGCTTGGTAATTGAGTACTTTTTGTACCTAAAGATTGATTGTTAGACATTAGAGTGAAGGATTTTAAGTTTCAAATTGCTATATGTGTTGTACTCATCAACATAGGGTGCCAACATTGACCTTTTTCTTGGTTATTCCATACCGCATCATATTTTATTCTTTTTGGTTCATAGTTTTCAGTCTACGGAGACTAAAACTTTGTCGACATATAAAAAGTGCCAATATTTCTTCTTTTATATGATATTTAGGTACTGGTCTGATAAATGAGTACTGTTATGCCTCATGCTGGAGTGTTGGAGTTAAATTATATTTATTATTTTTTTTTTTTTTTTTTTTTTTTTTTTTTTAAGGGTTAGGGTTAGGGTTGTTAAATACTTTGGTGTACTGCTGTCAAATGTCAGCATTTAATTAATCTAGGTGAAAAAAAGCTAGAATTTTCAGTTTGGACAACATTCAGATAGCCATCTTTAAATTTGTTAATTACTTTTTTATATTAACTAGGATTTTCATAAAACTATACTTGGATTTTCATCAAACTTTACAGCTATCTCAGTTTAATATTGATCTTACTGAATCCCAGGCTGTTATGTACTTTGGTGTACTGCTGTCAAATGTCAGCATTTAATTAATCTAGGTGAAAAAAAACTAGAATTTTCAGTTTGGACAACATTCAGATAGCCATCTTTAAATTTGTTTATTACTTTTTCATATTAACTGGGATTTTAATAAAACTATACAGCTATCTTAGTTATATATTGGTCTTACTAAATCCCAGGTTGTTATGTAGTTTGGTGTATTACAGTCAAATGCAACATTTAATTAATTTAGGTGAAAAAGGTAGAATTTTCAGTTTCGACAACATTCAGATAGCCATCTTTAAATTTCTTTTATTCCTTTTTCATATTAACTGGGATTTTAATAAAACTATACAGCTATCTTAGTTATATATTGATCTTACTAAATCCCAGGTTGTTATGTAGTTTGGTGTATTACAGTCAAATGCAACATTTAGTTAATTTAGGTGAAAAAGGTAGAATTTTCAGTTCGACAACATTCAGATAGCCATCTTTAAATTTGTTTATTACTTTTTCATATTAACTGGGATTTTAATAAAACTATACAGCTATCTTAGTTATATATTGATCTTACTAAATCCCAGGTTGTTATGTAGTTTGGTGTATTACAGTCAAATGCAACATTTAGTTAATTTAGGTGAAAAAAGGTAGAATTTTCAGTTTCGACAACATTCAGATAGCCATCTTTAAATTTGTTTATTACTTTTCATATTAACTGGGATTTTAATAAAACTATACAGCTATCTTAGTTATATATTGATCTTACTAAATCCCAGGTTGTTATGTAGTTTGGTGTATTACAGTCAAATGCAACATTTAGTTAATTTAGGTGAAAAAAGGTAGAATTTTCAGTTTCGACAACATTCAGATAGCCATCTTTAAACTTGTTTATTACTTTTTCATATTAACTGGGATTTTAATAAAACTATACAGCTATCTTAGTTATATATTGATCTTACTAAATCCCAGGTTGTTATGTAGTTTGGTGTATTACAGTCAAATGCAACATTTAATTAATTTAGGTGAAAAAAGGTAGAATTTTCAGTTTCGACAACATTCAGATAGCCATCTTTAAATTTGTTTATTCCTTTTTCATATTAACTGGGATTTTAATAGAACTATACAGCTATCTTAGTTATATATTGATCTTACTAAATCCCAGGTTGTTATGTAGTTTGGTGTATTACAGTCAAATGCAGCATTTAATTAATTTAGGTGAAAATAAGGTAGAATTTTCAGTTTCGACAACATTCAGATAGCCATCTTTAAATTTGTTTCTAACTTTTCAAATTAATTGGGATTTTCATAGAACTATACAGGCATTTCAGTTATATATTGATCTTACTTAATACAATGTTATGTAGTTTGGTGTATTGCTATGAAATGTAAGGATTCAATTCATCTTAGTAAAAAATCTAGAATTTTCAGATCGGACTGAATGTAGATAGTCATCTTTAATTTTTTTCATAGCCTTTTCAAATCAACTTGGACTTTCATAAAACTGTACAGATATCTTACTTAAATATTGATCTTACTGAATCTCAGGTTATTTTGTAGTTTGGTGAATTGCGGTCAAGTTCAAGATTTAATTAATCTAGGTTAATAAAGAACTAGAATTTTTAATTCCGCACTGAATGCAGATAGTCATCTTTAAATTTTTTTATAACTTTTTCAAATCAACTATGATTTTCATTAAACTTTACAGCTATCTCAGTTAAATGTTGATCTTACTGAATCCCAGGCTGTTATGTACTTTGGTGTACTGCTGTCAAATGTCAACATTTAATTAATCTAGGTGAAAAAAACCTAGAATTTTCAGTTTGGACAACATTCAGATAGCCATCTTTAAATTTGTTTATTCCTTTTTCATATTAACTGGGATTTTAATAAAACTATACAGCTATCTTAGTTATATATTGATCTTACTAAATCCCAGGTTGTTATGTAGTTTGGTGTATTACAGTCAAATGCAACATTTAATTAATTTAGGTGAAAAAGGGTAGAATTTTCAGTTTCGACAACATTCAGATAGGCATCTTTAAATTTGTTTATTACTTTTTCAAAATAACTGGGTTTTTCATAAAACTATACAGCAAGATCATTTATATATTGATCTTACCGAATCCCAGGTTGTTATCTAGTTTTGTGCATTGCTGTCAAAGGTCAGTATTGGGGCATTCAAAAGTTATAGGTCGTTGAAGAAAACCAGTACTGACTTATGTGTCACAAATTGCTGTTACAACAATCCAATGTGCTCCACCTAAAAAATTAAGAAATGATAGCCTTCCGTGAAGGAGTTTAAGTGTCAAGTTGCTATATTTGTTGTATTTATCAATATCTGGGTCCAATATTTACCCTTTTTCTTGAATATTCTCTACAGGCATAATCATTTTATTCTTTATGTACCTCAGGATGAAAAGTTTTTAAAAATTTAAGCGCTTTCGTTATACTAAAACTTTTTGTCGACATAAATAAAAGTGCCAATATTTCTTCTTTTGAATGCTATTTTAGTACTGGTCTTATAACTGAGTACTTTTAAATACATCCCGATGGGTTGTTTGACATTAAAGGGAATGAAAACAAGTTTTAAATAATAAAATTTATTGGTATCACTGAAGTGTACGGCCGCACTTTCCGACCTCACTGAAGAAACGTTTGTGTTATAATTTTTTTTTAATGGTCAGGGTTTGGGTTAGGGTCAAGGTTAGTGTTAGAGTTAGAGTTAGGGTCAGGATAGTAACTTTGACGAGGGTAGTGGACTTTGACAAGGGTTAGTGAGGTGCCCTTTTTCACTTCTGCGCATGTCTGCCCTTTCTTGTGACTGTGTATGCGTCAGAAATTCCCAAAAATATTTCTAAGTACAGAGTATGAAAAGTGCCTTTGACTTCAATCTTGAAACAGGTGTAGAATGGATTTGAATAGAGATATTTTCTTAAAGTTAACTGTTCCGAAAAGATGAAAAGGCGATCTAGAGGATGAAAACTTATTGGTATCACTGAAGTGTACGGCCGCACTTTCCGACCTCACTAAAAAACGTTTGTGTTATAATTTTTTTTTTTATGGTCAGGGTTTGGGTTAAGGTCAAGGTTAGTGTAAGGGTTAGGGTCAGGGTAGTAACTTTGACGAGGGTAGTGGACTTTGACGAGGGTTAGTGAGGTGCCCTTTTTCACTTCTGCGCATGTCTGCCCTTTCTTGTGACTGTGTATGCGTCAGAAATTTCCAAAATATTTCTAAGTATAGTATGAAAAGTGCCTTTGATCTCAATCTTCAAACAGGTGTAGAATGGTTTGAATAGATATATTTTCTTAAAATTAACTGTTCCGAAAAGATGAAAAGGCGATCTAGAAGATGGAAACTTGTTGGTATCACTGAAGTGTACGGCCGCACTTTCCGACCTCACTGAAGAAACGTTTGTGTTATAACTTTTTTCTCTATATGGTCAGAGTTAGGGTTAGGGTCAGGGTCAGGGTTTGGGTTAGGGTTAGGGTCAGAGTTTGGGTTAGGGTCAGGGTCAGGATTTGGGTTAGGGTCAGGGTCAGGGTCAGGGTTAGGGTTAGGGTTGGGTTAGGGTTTAGGGTTAGGGTTAGGGTTAGGGTTTGGGTTAGGGTTAGGGTTAGGGTTAGGGTTAGGTTAGGGTTAGGATTAGGTTAGGGTTAGGGTTAGGGTTAGGGTTAGGGTTAGGGTTAGGGTTAGGGTTAGGGTTAGGGAAGGGGACTTTGGCGAGATTCGTGCACCTTTGACTTCTGCGCATGTGTGCACCTTTTCACTTCTGCGCATGCGTGAGGGTTTTAGTTTGAGTTTGGCTTAGGTAAGGGTTTTCTATAAAGTATACCTGATTTGCATATTGTGAAGCAGGGAGATAACCTGATTTGGAATATAAGCAAATTTTGTTTTAAACGTAGCTCTTTCGTTAGTGGTCCGATTTATAAACTGTTAAGCGTTTTAGAAAGATAATTTAATTGCGCACATTTGATGTCTTGATATTGAAAATATATTAGAATTCAAAAGTTATAGGTCGTTGAAGAAAACGTGTCAGAAATTGCTGGTACAACGATCCAATGTGCTCCACCTAAATATTAAGAAATGATAGCCTTCCATGAAGGAGTTTAAGTGTCAAGCTGCTATATTTGTTGTATTAATCAATATCTTGGGCCAATATTTACCCTTTTGTTGAATTTTCTCTACCGGCATAATAATTTTATTCTGTATGTACCTCATGATGAAAAGTTTTTCAAAATTAAGCGCTTAGAAGTCTACGGTTATACTAAAACTTTTGTCGACAAGAATAAAAGAGCCAATATTTCTTCTCTTGAATGATATTCTGGTACTGGCCTTATAATTGAGTACTTTTAAATACATCCTGATGGGTTGTTTGACATTAAATGGGAATGAAAACAAGTTTAAATAACAAAATTTGTTGTCGGTATCAACAAAAGGTGCCAATATCTTCCTTTCTTCCTGATTTTTCTGGTCCGGCATCATTATTTGAATCTAAGAATGAATAGTTTGACACAAATTGAGAGATTTATAAGTGTCTGAGTTACTGATATTTATGTCATGAAACAATTTAAGCGACACTATTTCATCTTTGTTATAATATTCTTGTACTGGCCTGGTAATAGAGGACATTTGATACATTCAAATGGATTGTCAGACATAAAAGTGAAAGAATAAAGGTTTTGAAGTGCTATATTTGTTGCATTCAGCAATATAGGGTGCCAATATTGACCATTTTTCTTGGTTATTACTTACCGGCATTAACATTTTATCCTTTCGGTACCTCAGGTTGATAGTTTTACACAGGTTTGGAGTTCTGATTACTAAAACTTTTATCGACAACTATAAGAATGCATAATTTGACAACAGTTGGGAGATTTATAAGTGTCAGGTTACTGATATTTATGTCGATACCCATTAAAAGTGACAATATTTCATATGTTTTATAATATTTATGAGTTTAGATGGATTCTCAGACACAAAAGTGAAGAAATGAATGTTTCAGGGTGCTGTATTTGTTGTCTGCATCTATAAATGGTGCCAATATCTATCCTTTTGATGATACTTCTGTGCCAGCATGAACATTTTATTCTTATGATGGATAATTTGACACTGTATAAGTCTCACGGTTACTTGTATTTGTGTCGATAACAATAAAAGGCGACAATATTTCTTTCTTTTGATGATACTTCTGTGCCGGCATGAACATTTCATTCTTAGGATGGATAATTTGACACTGTATAAGTCTCTGATTTACTTATATTTGTGTCGATAACAAATAAAAGGCGACAATATTTCTTTCTTTTATTGATATTCTTGTACCGGCTTGATAATTGAGTACTTTTGTACCTCAAGATTGATTGTTAGACATTAGAGTGAAGGATTTTAAGTTTCAAAATGCTATATGTGTTGTACTCATCAATATAGGGTGCCAACATTGACCTTTTCTTGGTTATTCCATACCGGCATCATATTTTATTCTTTTTGGTTCATAGTTTTCAGTCTCGGAGACTAAAAACTTTGTCGACAGATATAAAAGTGCCAATATTTCTTCTTTTATATGATATTTAAGTACTGGTCTGATAAATGAGTAGTTTTATGCCTCATGCTGGAGTGTTTATATCTATTATTTTTTTTTTTTTTTTTTTTTTTTTTTTTTATTAACTGGTCTGATAAATGAGTACTTTTATGAAGTGTTTGAGTTAAATTATATTTATAATTTTTTTTTTTTTTTTTTTTTTTTTTTTAACTATATTGATTAGGGTTAGGGTTAGGGTTAGGGTTAGGGTTAGGGTTAGGTTAGGGTTAGGGTTAGGGTTAGGGTTAGGGTTAGGGTTAGGGTTAGGTTAGGGTTAGGGTTAGGGTTAGGGTTAGGGTTAGGGAAGGGACTTTGGCGAGATTCGTGCACCTTTGACTTCTGCGCATGTGTGCACCTTTTCACTTCTGCGCATGCGTGAGGGTTTTAGTTTGAGTTTGGCTTAGGGTAAGGGTTTTCTATAAAAGTATACCTGATTTGCATATTGTGAAGCAGGGAGATAACCTGATTTGGAATATAAGCATATTTTGTTTTAAACGTAGCTCTTTCGTTAGTGGTCCGATTTATAAACTGTTAAGCGTTTTAGAAAGATAATTTAATTGCGCACATTTTGATGTCTTGATATTGAAAATGTATTGGGGCATTCAAAAGTTATAGGTCGTTGAAGAAAACGTGTCAGAAATTGCTGGTACAACGATCCAATGTGCTCCACCTAAATATTAAGAAATGATAGCCTTCCATGAAGGAGTTTAAGTGTCAAGCTGCTATATTTGTTGTATTAATCAATATCTTGGGCCAATATTTACCCTTTTGTTGAATTTTCTCTACCGGCATAATAATTTTATTCTTTATGTACCTCGGGATGAAAAGTTTTAAAAAATTAAAGCGCTTAAGTAAGTCTCGGTTATACTAAAACTTTTGTCGACAAGAATAAAAGAGCCAATATTTCTTCTCTTGAATGATATTCTGGTACTGGCCTTATAATTGAGTACTTTTAAATACATCCTGATGGGTTGTTTGACATTAAATGGGAAAGAAAACAAGTTTAAATAACAAAATTTGTTGTCGGTATCAACAAAAGGTGCCAATATCTTCCTTTCTTCCTGATTTTTCTGGTCCGGCATCATTATTTGAATCTAAGAATGAATAGTTTGACACAAATTGAGAGATTTATAAGTGTACGGTTACTGATATTTATGTCATGAAACAATTTAAAGCGACACTATTTCATCTTTGTTATAATATTCTTGTACTGGCCTGGTAATAGAGGACATTTGATACATTCAAATGGATTGTCAGACATAAAAGTGAAAGAATAAAGGTTTTGAAGTGCTATATTTGTTGCATTCAGCAATATAGGGTGCCAATATTGACCATTTTTCTTGGTTATTACTTACCGGCATTAACATTTTATCCTTTCGGTACCTCAGGATTGATAGTTTTACACAGGTTTGGAGTTTACGGTTACTAAAACTTTTGTCGACATAAATAAAAAGTGCCAATATTTCTTCTTTTGAATGCTATTTTAGTACTGGTCTTATAACTGAGTACTTTTAAATACATCGATGGGTTGTTTGACATTAAAGGAATGAAAACAAGTTTTAAATAATAAAATTTATTGGTATCACTGAAGTGTACGGCCGCACTTTCCGACCTCACTGAAGAAACGTTTGTGTTATAATTTTTTTAATGGTCAGGGTTTGGGTTAGGGTCAAGGTTAGTGTTAGAGTTAGAGTTAGGGTCAGGATAGTAACTTTGACGAGGGTAGTGGACTTTGACAAGGGTTAGTGAGGTGCCCTTTTCACTTCTGCGCATGTCTGCCCTTTCTTGTGACTGTGTATGCGTCAGAAATTCCCAAAATATTTCTAAGTACAGAGTATGAAAAGTGCCTTTGACTTCAATCTTGAAACAGGTGTAGAATGGATTTGAATAGAGATATTTTCTTAAAGTTAACTGTTCGAAAAGATGAAAAGGCGATCTAGAGGATGAAAACTTATTGGTATCACTGAAGTGTACGGCCGCACTTTCCGACCTCACTAAAAACGTTTGTGTTATAATTTTTTTTATGGTCAGGGTTTGGGTTAAGGTCAAGGTTAGTGTAAGGGTTAGGGTCAGGGTAGTAACTTTGACGAGGGTAGTGGACTTTGACGAGGGTTAGTGAGGTGCCCTTTTTCACTTCTGCGCATGTCTGCCCTTTCTTGTGACTGTGTATGCGTCAGAAATTTCCAAAAATATTTCTAAGTATAGTATGAAAAGTGCCTTTGATCTCAATCTTCAAACAGGTGTAGAATGGATTTGAATAGATATATTTTCTTAAAATTAACTGTTCCGAAAAGATGAAAAGGCGATCTAGAAGATGGAAACTTATTGGTATCACTGAAGTGTACGGCCGCACTTTCCGACCTCACTGAAGAAACGTTTGTGTTATAACTTTTTTTCTCTATATGGTCAGAGTTAGGGTTAGGGTCAGGGTCAGGGTTTGGGTTAGGGTTAGGGTCAGAGTTTGGGTTAGGGTCAGGGTCAGGATTTGGGTTAGGGTCAGGGTCAGGGTCAGGGTTAGGTTAGGGTTAGGGTTAGGGTTTAGGGTTAGGGTTAGGGTTAGGGTTTGGGTTAGGGTTAGGGTTAGGGTTAGGGTTAGGGTTAGGGTTAGGGTTAGGTTAGGGTTAGGGTTAGGGTTAGGGTTAGGGTTAGGGTTAGGGTTAGGGTTAGGGTTAGGGTTAGGGAAGGGACTTTGGCGAGATTCGTGCACCTTTGACTTCTGCGCATGTGCACCTTTCACTTCTGCGCATGCGTGAGGTTTTAGTTTGAGTTTGGCTTAGGGTAAGGGTTTTCTATAAAAGTATACCTGATTTGCATATTGTGAAGCAGGAGATAACCTGATTTGGAATATAAGCAAATTTTGTTTTAAACGTAGCTCTTTCGTTAGTGGTCCGATTTATAAACTGTTAAGCGTTTTAGAAAGATAATTTAATTGCACACATTTTGATGTCTTGATATTGAAAATATATTGGGAATTCAAAAGTTATAGGTCGTTGAAGAAAACGTGTCAGAAATTGCTGGTACAACGATCAATGTGCTCCACCTAAATATTAAGAAATGATAGCCTTCCATGAAGGAGTTTAAGTGTCAAGCTGCTATATTTGTTGTATTAATCAATATCTTGGGCCAATATTTACCCTTTTTGTTGAATTTTCTCTACCGGCATAATAATTTTATTCTGTATGTACCTCATGATGAAAAGTTTTTCAAAATTAAGCGCTTAAGTAAGTCTCGGTTATACTAAAACTTTTGTCGACAAGAATAAAAGAGCCAATATTTCTTCTCTTGAATGATATTCTGGTACTGGCCTTATAATTGAGTACTTTTAAATACATCCTGATGGGTTGTTTGACATTAAATGGGAATGAAAACAAGTTTAAATAACAAAATTTGTTGTCGGTATCAACAAAAGGTGCCAATATCTTCCTTTCTTCCTGATTTTTCTGGTCCGGCATCATTATTTGAATCTAAGAATGAATAGTTTGACACAAATTGAGAGATTTATAAGTGTACGGTTACTGATATTTATGTCGCTGAAACAATTTAAAGCGACACTATTTCATCTTTGTTATAATATTCTTGTACTGGCCTGGTAATAGAGGACATTTGATACATTCAAATGGATTGTCAGACATAAAAGTGAAAGAATAAAGGTTTTGAAGTGCTATATTTGTTGCATTCAGCAATATAGGGTGCCAATATTGACCATTTTCTTGGTTATTACTTACCGGCATTAACATTTTATCCTTCGGTACCTCAGGATTGATAGTTTTACACAGGTTTGGAGTTCACGGTTACTAAAACTTTTGTCGACAACTATAAGAATGCATAATTTGACAACAGTTGGGAGATTTATAAGTGTACGGTTACTGATATTTATGTCGATACCCATTAAAAGTGACAATATTTCATATGTTTTATAATATTTATGAGTTTAGATGGATTCTCAGACACAAAAGTGAAGAAATGAATGTTTCAGGGTGCTGTATTTGTTGTCTGCATCTATAAATGGTGCCAATATCTATCCTTTTGATGATACTTCTGTGCCAGCATGAACATTTTATTCTTATGATGGATAATTTGACACTGTATAAGTCTCTGATTACTTGTATTTGTGTCGATAACAATAAAAGGCGACAATATTTCTTTCTTTTGATGATACTTCTGTGCCGGCATGAACATTTCATTCTTAGGATGGATAATTTGACACTGTATAAGTCTCTGACGTTACTTATATTTGTGTCGATAACAAATAAAAGGCGACAATATTTCTTTCTTTTATTGATATTCTTGTACCGCTTGATAATTGAGTACTTTTGTACCTCAAGATTGATTATTAGACATTAGAGTGAAGGATTTTAAGTTTCAAAATGCTATATGTGTTGTACTCATCAATATAGGGTGCCAACATTGACCTTTTCTTGGTTATTCCATACCGCATCATATTTTATTCTTTTTGGTTCATAGTTTTCAGTCTCGGAGACTAAAAACTTTGTCGACAGATATAAAAAGTGCCAATATTTCTTCTTTTATATGATATTTAAGTACTGGTCTGATAAATGAGTAGTTTTATGCCTCATGCTGGAGTGTTTTATATCTATTATTTTTTTTTTTTTTTTTTTTTTTTTTTTATTTATTAACTGGTCTGATAAATGAGTACTTTTATGAAGTGTTTGAGTTAAATTATATTTATAATTTTTTTTTTTTTTTTTTTTTTTTTAACTATATTGATTAGGGTTAGGGTTAGGGTTAGGGTTAGGGTTAGGGTTAGGTTAGGGTTAGGGTTAGGGTTAGGGTTAGGGTTAGGGTTAGGGTTAGGTTAGGGTTAGGGTTAGGGTTAGGGTTAGGGTTAGGGAAGGGACTTTGGCGAGATTCGTGCACCTTTTGACTTCTGCGCATGTGTGCACTTTTCACTTCTGCGCATGCGTGAGGGTTTTGGTTTGAGTTTGGCTTAGGGTAAGGGTTTTCTATAAAAGTATACCTGATTTGCATATTGTGAAGCAGGGAGATAACCTGATTTGGAATATAAGCATATTTTGTTTTAAACGTAGCTCTTTCGTTAGTGGTCCGATTTATAAACTGTTAAGCGTTTTAGAAAGATAATTTAATTGCGCACATTTGATGTCTTGATATTGAAAATGTATTGGGGCATTCAAAAGTTATAGGTCGTTGAAGAAAACGTGTCAGAAATTGCTGGTACAACGATCAATGTGCTCCACCTAAATATTAAGAAATGATAGCCTTCCATGAAGGAGTTTAAGTGTCAAGCTGCTATATTTGTTGTATTAATCAATATCTTGGGCCAATATTTACCCTTTTGTTGAATTTTCTCTACCGGCATAATAATTTTATTCTTTATGTACCTCGGGATGAAAAGTTTTTAAAAATTAAGCGCTGTAAGTCTCGGTTATACTAAAACTTTTGTCGACAAGAATAAAAAGAGCCAATATTTCTTCTCTTGAATGATATTCTGGTACTGGCCTTATAATTGAGTACTTTTAAATACATCCTGATGGGTTGTTTGACATTAAATGGGAAAGAAAACAAGTTTAAATAACAAAATTTGTTGTCGGTATCAACAAAAGGTGCCAATATCTTCCTTTCTTCCTGATTTTTCTGGTCCGGCATCATTATTTGAATCTAAGAATGAATAGTTTGACACAAATTGAGAGATTTATAAGTGTACGGTTACTGATATTTATGTCATGAAACAATTTAAAGCGACACTATTTCATCTTTGTTATAATATTCTTGTACTGGCCTGGTAATAGAGGACATTTGATACATTCAAATGGATTGTCAGACATAAAAGTGAAAGAATAAAGGTTTTGAAGTGCTATATTTGTTGCATTCAGCAATATAGGGTGCCAATATTGACCATTTTTCTTGGTTATTACTTACGGCATTAACATTTTATCCTTCGGTACCTCAGGATTGATAGTTTTACACAGGTTTGGAGTTCTGGTTACTAAAACTTTTGTCGACAACTATAAGAATGCATAATTTGACAACAGTTGAGAGATTTATAAGTGTACGGTTACTGATATTTATGTCGATACCCATTAAAAGTGACAATATTTCATATGTTTTATAATATTTATGAGTTTAGATGGATTCTCAGACACAAAAGTGAAGAAATGAATGTTTCAGGGTGCTGTATTTGTTGTCTGCATCTATAAATGGTGCCAATATCTGTCCTTTTGATGATACTTCTGTGCCAGCATGAACATTTTATTCTTATGATGGATAATTTGACACTGTATAAGTCTCACGGTTACTTTTATTTGTGTCGATAACAATAAAAGCGACAATATTTCTTTCTTTTATTGATATTCTGGTACCGGCTTGGTAATTGAGTACTTTTGTACCTCAAGATTGATTGTTAGACATTAGAGTGAAGGATTTTAAGTTTCAAATTGCTATATGTGTTGTACTCATCAATATAGGGTGCCAACATTGACCTTTTTCTTGGTTATTCCATACCGCATCATATTTTATTCTTTTTGGTTCATAGTTTTCAGTCTACGGAGACCAAAAACTTTGTCGACAGATATAAAAGTGCCAATATTTCTTCTTTTATATGATATTTAAGTACTGGTCTGATAAATGAGTACTTTTATGAAGTGTTTGAGTTAAATTATATTTATAATTTTTTTTTTTTTTTTTTTTTTAACTATATTGATTTCCTCTTTGCAAGTGGACCACACACTTTAAATTTCACACACCTTATTCTGAGAATGAGAAACCATGAAAACGCTTTTGGACCGTGTGAAATAGCTGGCGTATTTCGTCTTTCATCGATTTTGTTCAAACACGTTTCATGTTGATACGCAATAACCCCGATAGATATACACGTCTTATATACACCAATAGCTGGCGCATTTGTCAGCTTATGTATACCAAAAGTTCCAGCTTTAAGGTAGTAAAATGACGCAGATTTCGTTGTTCTTGTGAAAAATTGCAAATCTTTCAAAGAATTTGGCAGATTTTGAACCCAACTTTTTTACAGGAATGAAGTCTCCGACCTGAGGTTATCCTGAAAGAACTTGAAAAACGAGTCTTATTTACTCAGATGTTTTCCGATTGCTTGAGAAATGGCAAAGATACGAGCCTCAGAAAATGACCAGATTGCAATGTTACAGGTTGACAGGAAAAGAAAGGCTTTAATATGAACGACAAAACAATACATTGATCAAACAGCAGTCTGTCTGGGCTTCCCAAAACACCAAAGATCTTTCAAATCGGTTGAGAAATACAAGAGTTATTAACGTTCAAAGTCTGTATGCAATTTTTCATTGAGAGGTTAGGTTTGGGTTTGGGTTTGGGTTAGGGTTAGTGTTAGCCGGATAGGGTTAGGGTTAGGGTTAGGGTTAGGGTTAGGGTTAGGGTTAGGGTTAGGGTTAGGGTTAGGGTTAGGGTTAGGGTTAGGGTTAGGGTTAGGTTAGGGTTAGGGTTAGGGTTAGGGTTAGGGTTAGGGTTAGGGTTAGGGTTAGGGTTAGGGTTAGGGTTAGGGTTAGGGTTAGGGTTAGGGTTAGGGTTAGGGTTAGGTTAGGGTTAGGGTTAGGGTTAGGGAAGGGGACTTTGGCGAGATTCGTGCACCTTTTGACTTCTGCGCATGTGTGCACCTTTTCACTTCTGCGCATGCGTGAGGGTTTTGGTTTGAGTTTGGCTTAGGGTAAGGGTTTTCTATAAAAGTATACCTGATTTGCATATTGTGAAGCAGGGGAGATAACCTGATTTGGAATATAAGCAAATTTTGTTTTAAACGTAGCTCTTTCGTTAGTGGTCCGATTTATAAACTGTTAAGCGTTTTAGAAAGATAATTTAATTGCGCACATTTTGATGTCTTGATATTGAAAATATATTGGGGAATTCAAAAGTTATAGGTCGTTGAAGAAAACGTGTCAGAAATTGCTGGTACAACGATCAATGTGCTCCACCTAAATATTAAGAAATGATAGCCTTCCATGAAGGAGTTTAAGTGTCAAGCTGCTATATTTGTTGTATTAATCAATATCTTGGGCCAATATTTACCCTTTTGTTGAATTTTCTCTACCGGCATAATAATTTTATTCTGTATGTACCTCGCGATGAAAAGTTTTCAAAATTAAAAGCGCTTACAGTAAGTCTACGGTTATACTGAAACTTTTGTCGACAAAAATGAAAAGTGCCAATATTTCTTCTTTGGAATGATATTCTAGTACTGGTCTAATAATTTCAGTACTTTAAAATACATCCTGATGGGTTGTTTGACAATAAAAGGAATGAAAACAAGTTATAAATAACAAAATTTGTTGTTGGTATCAATAAAAGGTGCCAATATCTTCCCTTCTTCCTGATTTTTCTGGTCCAGCATCATTATTTTATTCTAAGAATGAATAGTTTGACACAAATTGAGAGCTTTATAAGTCTACGGTTACTAATATTTATGTCGCGAAACAATTAAAAGCGACACTATTTCATGTTTGTTATAATATTCTTGTACTGGCCTGATAATAGAGGACATTTGATAAATGCACATGGATTGTCAGACATAAAAGTGAAAGAATAAAGGTTTTGAAGTGCTATATGTGTTGCATTCAGCAATATAGGGTGCCAATATTGACCATTTGCTTGATTATTACTTAACGGCATTAACATTTTATCCTTTCGGTACCTCAGGATTGACAGTTTTACACAGGTTTGGAGTTTACGGTTACTAAAACTTTTATCGACAACTATAAGAATGCATAATTTGACAACAGTTGGGAGATTTATAAGTGTACGGTTACTGATATTTATGTCGATACCCATTAAAAGTGACAATATTTCATATGTTTTATAATATTTATGAGTTTAGATGGATTCTCAGACACAAAAGTGAAGAAATGAATGTTTCAGGGTGCTGTATTTGTTGTCTGCATCTATAAATGGTGCCAATATCTATCCTTTTGATGATACTTCTGTGCCAGCATGAACATTTTATTCTTATGATGGATAATTTGACACTGTATAAGTCTCGATTACTTGTATTTGTGTCGATAACAATAAAAAGCGACAATATTTCTTTCTTTTGATGATACTTCTGTGCGGCATGAACATTTCATTCTTAGGATGGATAATTTGACACTGTATAAGTCTCTGATTACTTATATTTGTGTCGATAACAAATAAAAGCGACAATATTTCTTTCTTTTATTGATATTCTTGTACCGGCTTGATAATTGAGTACTTTTGTACCTCAAGATTGATTGTTAGACATTAGAGTGAAGGATTTTAAGTTTCAAAATGCTATATGTGTTGTACTCATCAATATAGGGTGCCAACATTGACCTTTTTCTTGGTTATTCCATACCGGCATCATATTTTATTCTTTTTGGTTCATAGTTTTCAGTCTCGGAGACTAAAAACTTTGTCGACAGATATAAAAAGTGCCAATATTTCTTCTTTTATATGATATTTAAGTACTGGTCTGATAAATGAGTAGTTTTATGCCTCATGCTGGAGTGTTTATATCTATTATTTTTTTTTTTTTTTTTTTTTTTTTTATTAACTGGTCTGATAAATGAGTACTTTTATGAAGTGTTTGAGTTAAATTATATTTATAATTTTTTTTTTTTTTTTTTTTTTTTTTTAACTATATTGATTAGGGTTAGGGTTAGGGTTAGGTTAGGGTTAGGTTAGGGTTAGGTTAGGGTTAGGGTTAGGGTTAGGGTTAGGGTTAGGGTTAGGGTTAGGGTTAGGGTTAGGGTTAGGGTTAGGGTTAGGGTTAGGGTTAGGGTTAGGGTTAGGTTAGGGTTAGGGTTAGGGTTAGGGTTAGGGTTAGGGTTAGGGTTAGGTTAGGGTTAGGGTTAGGGTTAGGGTTAGGGTTAGGGTTAGGGTTAGGGTTAGGGTTAGGGTTAGGGTTAGGGTTAGGGTTAGGGTTAGGGTTAGGGTTAGGGTTAGGGTTAGGGTTAGGTTAGGTTAGGGTTAGGTTAGGGTTAGGGTTAGGGTTAGGGTTAGGGTTAGGGTTAGGGTTAGGGTTAGGGTTAGGGTTAGGGTTTAGGGTTAGGGTTAGGGTTAGGGTTAGGGTTAGGGTTAGGGTTAGGGTTAGGGTTAGGGTTAGGGTATTAGGAAATTCAGCGAATAATGGGTCGTAGTGTCATTTTATTTGGTGTTATATGGCTGGCGTATGAATATATGAGGGTTAGGGTTGGGGTTAGGGTTAGTGTTAGCCGGAACTTGTTTTGTAACCTAACCCCGAACCCCAAATTTCAAGTACGCATGCGCCGATATGCTTATATTATACACTTACTGACTTGCTTATATAGTAGTCTTTTGTAACAATTTCCTCAAGAAGGTATGCCAAAATTTGCATATTGAAATTCAGGAGATAATCTGTTAAGGCTTATAGGAAAACTTTGAAAAAATCGTATCTCTGTTGTTGACGGTCCGATTTATAAACTGTTTAGCGTTTTGGAAAGGGAATTCAATTGCGCACATTTTGGCGTCTTGATATTGAAAATGTATTGGGGCATTCAAAACTTATAGGTCGTTGAAGAAAACGTGTCAGAAATTGCTGGTACAACGATCCAATGTGCTCCACCTAAATATTAAGAAATGATAGCCTTCCATGAAGGAGTTTAAGTGTCAAGCTGCTATATTTGTTGTATTAATCAATATCTTGGGCCAATATTTACCCTTTTTGTTGAATATTCTCTACCGGCATAATAATTTCATTCTTTATGTACCTCGCGATGAAAAGTTTTCAAAATTAAGCGCTTCATAAGTCTATGGTTATACTAAAACTTTTGTCGACAAGAATAAAAAGAGCCAATATTTCTTCTTTTGAATGATATTCTGGTACTGGCCTTATAATTGAGTACTTTTGAATACATCCTGATGGGTTGTTTGACATTAAATGGCAATGAAAACAAGTTTAAATAACAAAATTTGTTGTCGGTATCAACAAAAGGTGCCAATATCTTCCTTTCTTCCTGATTTTTCTGGCCCGGCATCATTATTTGAATCTAAGAATGAATAGTTTGACACAAATTGAGAGATTTATAAGTGTACGGTTACTGATATTTATGTCGCGAAACAATTAAAAGCGACACTATTTCATCTTTGTTATAATATTCTTGTACTGGCCTGGTAATAGAGGACATTTGATACATTCAAATGGATTGTCAGACATAAAGTGAAAGAATAAAGGTTTTGAAGTGCTGTATTTGTTGCATTCAGCAATATAGGGTGCCAATATTGACCATTTTTCTTGGTTATTACTTACCGGCATTAACATTTTATCCTTTCGGTACCTCAGGATTGATAGTTTTACACAGGTTTGGAGTTTACGGTTACTAAAACTTTTGTCGACAACTATAAGAATGCATAATTTGACAACAATTGAGAGATTTATAAGTGTACGGTTACTGATATTTATGTCGATACCCATTAAAAGTGACAATATTTCATATGTTTTATAATATTTATGAGTTTAGATGGATTCTCAGACACAAAAGTGAAGAAATGAATGTTTCAGGGTGCTGTATTTGTTGTCTGCATCTATAAATGGTGCCAATATCTATCCTTTTGATGATACTTCTGTGCCAGCATGAACATTTTATTCTTATGATGGATAATTTGACACTGTATAAGTCTCACGGTTACTTGTATTTGTGTCGATAACAATAAAAGGCGACAATATTTCTTTCTTTTTGATGATACTTCTGTGCCGGCATGAACATTTCATTCTTAGGATGGATAATTTGACACTGTATAAGTCTACGATTACTTATATTTGTGTCGATAACAATAAAAGGCGACAATATTTCTTTCTTTTTATTGATATTCTTGTACCGGCTTGATAATTGAGTACTTTTTGTACCTCAAGATTGATTGTTAGACATTAGAGTGAAGGATTTTAAGTTTCAAAATGCTATATGTGTTGTACTCATCAATATAGGGTGCCAACATTGACCTTTTTCTTGGTTATTCCATACCGGCATCATATTTTATTCTTTTGGTTCATAGTTTTCAGTCTCGGAGACTAAAAACTTTGTCGACAGATATAAAAGTGCCAATATTTCTTCTTTTATATGATATTTAAGTACTGGTCTGATAAATGAGTAGTTTTATGCCTCATGCTGGAGTGTTTTATATCTATTATTTTTTTTTTTTTTTTTATTTTTTTTTTTTTTTTTATTTATTTATTAACTGGTCTGATAAATGAGTACTTTTTGAAGTGTTTGAGTTAAATTATATTTATAATTTTTTTTTTTTTTTTTTTTTTTTTTTTTTAACTATATTGATTTCCTCTTTGCAAGTGGACCACACACTTTAAATTTCACACACCTTATTCTGAGAATGAGAAACCATGAAAAACGCTTTTGGACCGTGTGAAATAGCTGGCGTATTTCGTCTTTCATCGATTTTGTTCAAACACGTTTCATGTTGATACGCAATAACCCCCGATAGATATACACGTCTTATATACACCAATAGCTGGCGCATTTTGTCAGCTTATGTATACCAAAAGTTCCAGCTTTAAGGTAGTAAAATGAAGCAGATTTCGTTGTTCTTGTGAAAAATTGCAAATCTTTCAAAGAATTTGGCAGATTTTGAACCCAACTTTTTTTACAGGAATGAAGTCTCCGACCTGAGGTTATCCTGAAAGAACTTGAAAAACGAGTCTTATTTACTTAGATGTTTTCCGATTGCTTGAGAAATGGCAAAGATACGAGCCTCAGAAAATGACCAGATTGCAATGTTACAGGTTGACAGGAAAAGAAAGGCTTTAATATGAACGACAAAACAATAAATTGATCAAATAGCAGCCTGTCTGGGCTTTCCAAAACGCCAAAGATCTGTTAAATCGGTTGAGAAATGCCAAAGTTATTAACGTTCAAAGTCTGTATGCAATTTTTCATTGAGAGGGTTAGGGTTTGGGTTTGGGTTTGGGTCAGGAGTTAGGGTTATGGTCAGGGTTATGGTCAGGGTTAGGGTTAGGGTTATGGTCAGGGTTAGGGTAAGTGTTATGGTTAGGGTTTGGGTTAGGGTCAGGGTTAGTGTTTGGGTTAGGGTATTAGGAAATTCAGCGAATAATGGGTCGTAGTGTCATTTTATTTGGTGTTATATGGCTGGCGTATGAATATATGAGGGTTAGGGTTGGGGTTAGGGTTAGTGTTAGCCGGAACTTGTTTTGTAACCCCAACCCCGAACCCCAAATTTCAAGTACGCATGCGCCGATATGCTTATATTATACACTTACTGACTTGCTTATATAGTAGTCTTTTGTAACAATTTCCTCAAGAAGGTATGCCAAAATTTGCATATTGAAATTCAGGAGATAATCTGTTAAGGCTTATAGGAAAACTTTGAAAAATCGTATCTCTGTTGTTGACGGTCCGATTTATAAACTGTTTAGCGTTTTGGAAAGGGAATTCAATTGCGCACATTTTGGCGTCTTGATATTGAAAATGTATTGGGGCATTCAAAACTTATAGGTCGTTGAAGAAAACGTGTCAGAAATTGCTGGTACAACGATCAATGTGCTCCACCTAAATATTAAGAAATGATAGCCTTCCATGAAGGAGTTTAAGTGTCAAGCTGCTATATTTGTTGTATTAATCAATATCTTGGGCCAATATTTACCCTTTTGTTGAATATTCTCTACCGGCATAATAATTTCATTCTTTATGTACCTCGCGATGAAAAGTTTTTCAAAATTAAGCGCTTCATAAGTCTATGGTTATACTAAAACTTTTGTCGACAAGAATAAAAGAGCCAATATTTCTTCTTTTGAATGATATTCTGGTACTGGCCTTATAATTGAGTACTTTTGAATACATCCTGATGGGTTGTTTGACATTAAATGGCAATGAAAACAAGTTTAAATAACAAAATTTGTTGTCGGTATCAACAAAAGGTGCCAATATCTTCCTTTCTTCCTGATTTTTCTGGCCCGGCATCATTATTTGAATCTAAGAATGAATAGTTTGACACAAATTGAGAGATTTATAAGTGTACGGTTACTGATATTTATGTCGCGAAACAATTAAAAGCGACACTATTTCATCTTTGTTATAATATTCTTGTACTGGCCTGGTAATAGAGGACATTTGATACATTCAAATGGATTGTCAGACATAAAAGTGAAAGAATAAAGGTTTTGAAGTGCTGTATTTGTTGCATTCAGCAATATAGGGTGCCAATATTGACCATTTTCTTGGTTATTACTTACCGGCATTAACATTTTATCCTTTCGGTACCTCAGGATTGATAGTTTTACACAGGTTTGGAGTTTACGGTTACTAAAACTTTTGTCGACAACTATAAGAATGCATAATTTGACAACAATTGAGAGATTTATAAGTGTACGGTTACTGATATTTATGTCGATACCCATTAAAAGTGACAATATTTCATATGTTTTATAATATTTATGAGTTTAGATGGATTCTCAGACACAAAAGTGAAGAAATGAATGTTTCAGGGTGCTGTATTTGTTGTCTGCATCTATAAATGGTGCCAATATCTATCCTTTTGATGATACTTCTGTGCCAGCATGAACATTTTATTCTTATGATGGATAATTTGACACTGTATAAGTCTCGGTTACTTGTATTTGTGTCGATAACAATAAAAGGCGACAATATTTCTTTCTTTTGATGATACTTCTGTGCGGCATGAACATTTCATTCTTAGGATGGATAATTTGACACTGTATAAGTCTCACGGTTACTTATATTTGTGTCGATAACAATAAAAGGCGACAATATTTCTTTCTTTTATTGATATTCTTGTACCGGCTTGATAATTGAGTACTTTTGTACCTCAAGATTGATTGTTAGACATTAGAGTGAAGGATTTTAAGTTTCAAAATGCTATATGTGTTGTACTCATCAATATAGGGTGCCAACATTGACCTTTTCTTGGTTATTCCATACCGGCATCATATTTTATTCTTTTTGGTTCATAGTTTTCAGTCTCGGAGACTAAAAACTTTGTCGACAGATATAAAAGTGCCAATATTTCTTCTTTTATATGATATTTAAGTACTGGTCTGATAAATGAGTAGTTTTATGCCTCATGCTGGAGTGTTTTATATCTATTATTTTTTTTTTTTTTTTTTTTTTTTTTTTTTTTTTTTATTTATTTATTAACTGGTCTGATAAATGAGTACTTTTTGAAGTGTTTGAGTTAAATTATATTTATAATTTTTTTTTTTTTTTTTTTTTTTTTTTTTAACTATTGATTTCCTCTTTGCAAGTGGACCACACACTTTAAATTTCACACACCTTATTCTGAGAATGAGAAAGGGTTAGGGTTAGGGTTAGGGTTAGGGTTAGGGTTAGGGTTAGGGTAAGGGTTAGGGTTAGGGTTAGGGTTAGGGTTAGGGTTAGGGTTAGGGTAGGGTAGGTTAGGGTTAGGGTTAGGGTTAGGGTTAGGGTTAGGGTTAGGGTTAGGGTTAGGGTTAGGGTTAGGGTTAGGGTTAGGGTTAGGGTTAGGGTTAGGGTTAGGGTTAGGGTTAGGGTTAGGGTTAGGGTTAGGGTTAGGGTTAGGGTTAGGGTTAGGGTTAGGGTTAGGGTTAGGGTTAGGGTTAGGTTAGGGTTAGGGTTAGGGTTAGGGTTAGGGTTAGGGTTAGGGTTAGGGTTAGGGTTAGGGTTAGGGTTAGGGTATTAGGAAATTCAGCGAATAATGGGTCGTAGTGTCATTTTATTTGGTGTTATATGGCTGGCGTATGAATATATGAGGGTTAGGGTTGGGGTTAGGGTTAGTGTTAGCCGGAACTTGTTTTGTAACCCTAACTCCGAACCCCAAATTTCAAGTACGCATGCGCCGATATGCTTATATTATACACTTACTGACTTGCTTATATAGTAGTCTTTTTGTAACAATTACCTCAAGAAGGTATGCCAAAATTTGCATATTGAAATTCAGGAGATAATCTGTTAAGGCTTATAGGCAAACTTTGAAAAATCGTATCTCTGTTGTTGACGGTCCGATTTATAAACTGTTTAGCGTTTTGGAAAGGGAATTCAATTGCGCACATTTTGGTGTCTTGATATTGAAAATGTATTGGGGCATTCAAAAGTTATAGGTCGTTGAAGAAAACGTGTCAGAAATTGCTGGTACAACGATCCAATGTGCTCCACCTAAATATTAAGAAATGATAGCCTTCCATGAAGGAGTTTAAGTGTCAAGCTGCTATATTTGTTGTATTCATCAATATCTTGGGCCAATATTTACCCTTTTCGTGAATATTCTCTACCGGCATAATAATTTTATTCTTTATGTACCTCGCGATGAAAAGTTTTTCAAAATTAAAGCGCTTCGTAAGTCTACGGTTACACTAAAACTTTTGTCGACAAGAATAAAAGAGCCAATATTTCTTCTCTTGAATGATATTCTGGTACTGACCTTATAATTGAGTACTTTTAAATACATCCTGATGGGTTGTTTGACATTAAATGGGAATGAAAACAAGTTTAAATAACAAAATTTGTTGTCGGTATCAACAAAAGGTGCCAACATCTTCCTTTCTTCCTGATTTTTCTTGTCCGGCATCATTATTTGAATCTAAGAATGAAAAGTTTGACACAAATTGAGAGATTTATAAGTGTACGGTTACTGATTTTTATGTCATGAAACAATTAAAAGCGACACTATTTCATCTTTGTTATAATATTCTTGTACTGGCCAGGTAATAGAGGACATTTGATACATTCAAATTTATTGTCAGACATAAAAGTGAAAGAATAAAGGTTTTGAAGTGCTATATTTGTTGCATTCAGCAATATAGGGTGCCAATATTGACCATTTTCTTGGTTATTACTTACCGGCATTAACATTTTATCCTTTCGGTACCTGAGGATTGATAGTTTTACACAGGTTTGGAGTTTACGGTTACTAAAACTTTTGTCGACAACTATAAGAATGCATAATTTGACAACAATTGAGAGATTTATAAGTGTACGGTTACTGATATTTATGTCGATACCCATTAAAAGTGACAATATTTCATATGTTTTATAATATTTATGAGTTTAGATGGATTCTCAGACACAAAAGTGAAGAAATGAATGTTTCAGGGTGCTGTATTTGTTGTCTGCATCTATAAATGGTGCCAATATCTATCCTTTTGATGATACTTCTGTGCCAGCATGAACATTTTATTCTTATGATGGATAATTTGACACTGTATAAGTCTCTGGTTACTTGTATTTGTGTCGATAACAATAAAAGGCGACAATATTTCTTTCTTTTATTGATATTCTTGTACCGGCTTGGTAATTGAGTACTTTTGTACCTAAAGATTGATTGTTAGACATTAGAGTGAAGGATTTTAAGTTTCAAATTGCTATATGTGTTGTACTCATCAATATAGGGTGCCAACATTGACCTTTTTCTTGGTTATTCCATACCGGCATCATATTTTATTCTTTTTGGTTCATAGTTTTCAGTCTCGGAGACTAAAACTTTGTCGACACATATAAAAAGTGCCAATATTTCTTCTTTTATATGATATTTAGGTACTGGTCTGATAAATGAGTACTGTTATGCCTCATGCTGGAGTGTTGGAGTTAAATTATATTTATTATTTTTTTTTTTTTTTTTTTTTTTAAGGGTTAGGGTTAGGGTTGTTAAATACTTTGGTGTACTGCTGTCAAATGTCAGCATTTAATTAATCTAGGTGAAAAAAGCTAGAATTTTCAGTTTGGACAACATTCAGATAGCCATCTTTAAATTTGTTAATTACTTTTTATATTAACTAGGATTTTCATAAAACTATACTTGGATTTTCATCAAACTTTACAGCTATCTCAGTTTAATATTGATCTTACTGAATCCCAGGCTGTTATGTACTTTGGTGTACTGCTGTCAAATGTCAGCATTTAATTAATCTAGGTGAAAAAACTAGAATTTTCAGTTTGGACAACATTCAGATAGCCATCTTTAAATTTGTTTATTACTTTTTCATATTAACTGGGATTTTAATAAAACTATACAGCTATCTTAGTTATATATTGGTCTTACTAAATCCTAGGTTGTTATGTAGTTTGGTGTATTACAGTCAAATGCAACATTTAATTAATTTAGGTGAAAAAGGTAGAATTTTCAGTTTCGACAACATTCAGATAGCCATCTTTAAATTTCTTTATTCCTTTTCATATTAACTGGGATTTTAATAAAACTATACAGCTATCTTAGTTATATATTGATCTTACTAAATCCCAGGTTGTTATGTAGTTTGGTGTATTACAGTCAAATGCAACATTTAGTTAATTTAGGTGAAAAAAGGTAGAATTTTCAGTTTCGACAACATTCAGATAGCCATCTTTAAATTTGTTTATTACTTTTCATATTAACTGGGATTTTAATAAAACTATACAGCTATCTTAGTTATATATTGATCTTACTAAATCCCAGGTTGTTATGTAGTTTGGTGTATTACAGTCAAATGCAACATTTAGTTAATTTAGGTGAAAAAGGTAGAATTTTCAGTTTCGACAACATTCAGATAGCCATCTTTAAATTTGTTTATTACTTTTCATATTAACTGGGATTTTAATAAAACTATACAGCTATCTTAGTTATATATTGATCTTACTAAATCCCAGGTTGTTATGTAGTTTGGTGTATTACAGTCAAATGCAACATTTAATTAATTTAGGTGAAAAAGGTAGAATTTTCAGTTTCGACAACATTCAGATAGCCATCTTTAAATTTGTTTATTCCTTTTCATATTAACTGGGATTTTAATAGAACTATACAGCTATCTTAGTTATATATTGATCTTACTAAATCCCAGGTTGTTATGTAGTTTGGTGTATTACAGTCAAATGCAGCATTTAATTAATTTAGGTGAAAAAGGTAGAATTTTCAGTTTCGACAACATTCAGATAGCCATCTTTAAATTTGTTTCTAACTTTTCAAATTAATTGGGATTTTCATAGAACTATACAGCCATTTCAGTTATATATTGATCTTACTTAATACAATGTTATGTAGTTTGGTGTATTGCTATGAAATGTAAGGATTCAATTCATCTTAGTAAAAAAATCTAGAATTTTCAGATCGGACTGAATGTAGATAGTCATCTTTAATTTTTTCATAGCCTTTTCAAATCAACTTGGACTTTCATAAAACTGTACAGATATCTTACTTAAATATTGATCTTACTGAATCTCAGGTTATTTTGTAGTTTGGTGAATTGCGGTCAAGTTCAAGGATTTAATTAATCTAGGTTAATAAAGAACTAGAATTTTAATTAGCACTGAATGCAGATAGTCATCTTTAAATTTTTTATAACTTTTCAAATCAACTTGGATTTTCATTAAACTTTACAGCTATCTCAGTTAAATGTTGATCTTACTGAATCCCAGGCTGTTATGTACTTTGGTGTACTGCTGTCAAATGTCAACATTTAATTAATCTAGGTGAAAAAACCTAGAATTTTCAGTTTGGACAACATTCAGATAGCCATCTTTAAATTTGTTTATTCCTTTTCATATTAACTGGGATTTTAATAAAACTATACAGCTATCTTAGTTATATATTGATCTTACTAAATCCCAGGTTGTTATGTAGTTTGGTGTATTACAGTCAAATGCAACATTTAATTAATTTAGGTGAAAAGGGTAGAATTTTCAGTTTCGACAACATTCAGATAGGCATCTTTAAATTTGTTTATTACTTTTCAAAATAACTGGGTTTTCATAAAACTATACAGCAAGATCATTTATATATTGATCTTACCGAATCCCAGGTTGTTATCTAGTTTTGTGCATTGCTGTCAAAGGTCAGTATTGGGGCATTCAAAAGTTATAGGTCGTTGAAGAAAACCAGTACTGACTTATGTGTCACAAATTGCTGTTACAACAATCAATGTGCTCCACCTAAAAATTAAGAAATGATAGCCTTCCGTGAAGGAGTTTAAGTGTCAAGTTGCTATATTTGTTGTATTTATCAATATCTGGGTCCAATATTTACCCTTTTTCTTGAATATTCTCTACAGGCATAATCATTTTATTCTTTATGTACCTCAGGATGAAAAGTTTTTAAAAATTTAAGCGCTTCGGTTATACTAAAACTTTTGTCGACATAAAAAAAAGTGCCAATATTTCTTCTTTTGAATGCTATTTTAGTACTGGTCTTATAACTGAGTACTTTTAAATACATCCCGATGGGTTGTTTGACATTAAAGGAATGAAAACAAGTTTTAAATAATAAAATTTATTGGTATCACTGAAGTGTACGGCCGCACTTTCCGACCTCACTGAAGAAACGTTTGTGTTATAATTTTTTTTTAATGGTCAGGGTTTGGGTTAGGGTCAAGGTTAGTGTTAGAGTTAGAGTTAGGGTCAGGATAGTAACTTTGACGAGGGTAGTGGACTTTGACAAGGGTTAGTGAGGTGCCCTTTTTCACTTCTGCGCATGTCTGCCCTTTCTTGTGACTGTGTATGCGTCAGAAATTCCCAAAAATATTTCTAAGTACAGAGTATGAAAAGTGCCTTTGACTTAGGGTTAGGGTTAGGGTTAGGGTTAGGGTTAGGGTTAGGGTTAGGGTTAGGGTTAGGGTTAGGGTTAGGGTTAGGGTTAGGGTTAGGGGTTAGGGTTAGGGTTAGGGTTAGGGTTAGGGTTAGGGTTAGGGTTAGGGTTAGGGTTAGGGTTAGGGTTAGGGTTAGGGTTAGGGTTAGGGTTAGGGTTAGGGTTAGGGTTAGGGTATTAGGAAATTCAGCGAATAATGGGTCGTAGTGTCATTTTATTTGGTGTTATATGGCTGGCGTATGAATATATGAGGGTTAGGGTTGGGGTTAGGGTTAGTGTTAGCCGGAACTTGTTTTGTAACCCTAACTCCGAACCCCAAATTTCAAGTACGCATGCGCCGATATGCTTATATTATACACTTACTGACTTGCTTATATAGTAGTCTTTTTGTAACAATTACCTCAAGAAGGTATGCCAAAATTTGCATATTGAAATTCAGGGGAGATAATCTGTTAAGGCTTATAGGCAAACTTTGAAAAATCGTATCTCTGTTGTTGACGGTCCGATTTATAAACTGTTTAGCGTTTTGGAAAGGAATTCAATTGCGCACATTTTGGTGTCTTGATATTGAAAATGTATTGGGGCATTCAAAAGTTATAGGTCGTTGAAGAAAACGTGTCAGAAATT
>JAASAO010001934.1:0-31640 GCA_017311375.1 Mytilus coruscus | reverse complement strand
ATATGCTTCTATTCTAAAAATATATCAGTTTATTGATTGTGTTTGTTTGTTTTCTTATTTTCTAATAATATGACTGTATTTGTCAGTTTGTGAAAATCAGATAGAGATATTGTATTTTCCTTTGTTCTTACTTTTCCTTTAGCTTTTATCATATACCGTCAAATAATTTTAAGACAAATGTTAGTGGCACTTTAACAGAAACTCGGTTTGATGTAAAATGTATAATTAGATTTCATCTTGCCGTATCAAGTGGTCGAATTCGTGGAGTATTCTAAATGTTGTTTTTATGCACTCTTTGAAGTGCGACGAAATGGAATTGTTCTCCTATATGATTGTGTATTCAAATCGTGTTAAAATTGCCTCTAAAAGATTATCTAGGGATTGTCAAGAAAACGAGCCAGTTGTCTGATGGACAGTCATACAACATCTTCTCCTTTTTAAAATTAAATGTGAATAGAAACCATTTAATGCCATTGAAAAAATATGATTGTATTTTGATAAAACATCCAGATAAACAAGCATTTATTTAAAATAATGCGTTTTAGATTTTGATTGCATTCTAATGATATATTTATTAATTTTCGGTTATAACCACGTGAAAACAGAAACAAAAGATAACTTAAAATCCTTGTCTTTTAAAATTATACAAAAAACGTTAATTATAATTATATAGTGTTTTGCTATTCCTTCAACCCTAAATCAAGTTTATACAAAATGTCGTTTACACTATATTACATGACTCTGGGAATATATTATGTCTCAGCATGACTGTATAAACACGATTGTATAACATTTTTTTATCTGTTTACACACACGATGTATCCTGTTGTCAAATAGAAATTGATAGAAAAAAAAAAAAAAAAATCGCCTACTTTTAAATCAAATTTGGAGCAAGAAGAAAATAACCAATTTGAAAATTAACTATACCATGTTAAACTTTAACTTTTCATCTTTTCTTGGTCGCAGCAGCTAAGGTATGTCATAAGTAAAAGTATTTTATTTAATTTTTTAAAGCTGACCACTCTTCTGAAAATGACATTTTCCTGTAAGAATAACGGCAAAAGTAAGCCATTTGATATCACTGTAAAAATCCAAATTTGTTGCAAGAAGTTCAAAATTTTTTTAAATTATTTATATCATTAAAAAGAAGACACATTAAGGATTCTAGGGATCGCAGCAGCTAAGAAAACCACTGAGAAGAAAATTGAATATCGTCTTGTAAAGATTATTTTCCATATAACTTCTATATAACGATTTTATCCATGTTGGGTATCTGAATTCACGCATGCGCAATATTGACCGGACTGATTCTTGACAATGCAGGATCTGTTTACCCTTCCGGAGCACCTGCGATCACCCCCAGTTTTTGGTTGGGTTAGTTTTGCTTAGTCTTTAGTTTTCTATGTTGTATTTTGTATACTGTTGTTTGCAGTTTGTCATTTCTCGGTTTTTGCCATGTCATTAGCCGTTCGTTTTCGACTTATAAGTTTGAATATTCCTTCGGTATCTTTCGCCTCTCTTTTGTAGTTTCAAAATCATATGCAACAAATAACAAAATGGTAAAAGCGTCACATAGATGCAATAACTGCTATAAGGAGTCAACTGAACTTTTCGAAATTCAACTTATTTGTTCATCATTTTTGCTATTTAGAATATCTCTCTTTCTATTATAGTTTCAAAATACTAGGCAATAAAAATACAAATAGATAAACATCTTCATTTAAAGGCAATACACGCGTAACTCCTATAAGGAGTCAATTTGACTTATTTGTAGATCTTGTGTTCTTGATCTGATGAGTCGGGCCTTTTCAACTGATTTTTATAGTTTATTCATATGTTTTGCTGTTACACCACTGTCCCAGGTTAGGAGAGGGTTGGGTGCCCACAGTCATGTTTAACTCCACCACATTCTGTATATGCCTGTCCCAAGTTAGTATCCTGTAATTCAGAAATTGTTGTTTGTATTTGTTGTTATATAATCTGAGAACATGGAACGAGACAGATAACACACAAACTTATACAATCTGAGAACAAGGAACGAGACAGATAACACACAAACTTATAAAATCTGAGAACAAGGAACGAGACAGATAACACACAAACTTATACAATCTGAGAACAAGGAACGAGACAGATAACACACAAACTTATACAATCTGAGAACATGGAACGAGACAGATAAAACACAAACTTATACAATCTTAGAACATGGAACGAGACAGATAACACACAAACTTATACAATCTGAGAACAAGGAACGAGACAGATAACAATCTGATAACATGGAACGAGACAGATAACACACAAACTTATATAATCAGAGAACATGGAACGAGACAGATAACACACAAACTTATACAATCTGAGAACATGGAACGAGACAGATAGCACACAAACTTATATAATCAGAGAACATTGAACGAGACAGATAACACACAAACTTATATAATCTGAGAACATGGAACGAGACAGATAACACACAAACTTATACAATCTGAGAACATGGAACGAGACAGATAACACACAAACTTATACAATCTGAGAACAAGGAACGAGACAGATAACACACAAACTTATACAATCTGAGAACATGGAACGAGACAGATAACACACAAACTTATACAATCTGAGAACATGGAACGAGACAGATAACACACAAACTTATACAATCTGAGAACAAGGAACGAGACAGATAACACACAAACTTATACAATCTGAGAACAAGGAACGAGACAGATAACAATCTGAGAACATGGAACGAGACAGATAACACACAAACTTATATAATCTGAGAACATGGAACGAGACAGATAACACACAAACTTATACAATCTGAGAACATGGAACGAGACAGATAACACACAAACTTATATAATTAGAGAACATGGAACGAGACAGATAACACACAAACTTATATAATCAGAGAACATGGAACGAGACAGATAACACACAAACTTATATAATCAGAGAACATGGAACGAGACAGATAACACACAAACTTATATAATCTGAGAACATGGAACGAGACAGATAACACACAAACTTATACAATCTGAGAACAAGGAACGATACAGATAACACACAAACTTATATAATCTGAGAACAAGGAACGAGACAGATAACACACAAACTTATATAATCAGAGAACATGGAACGAGACAGATAACACACAAACTTATATAATCAGAGAACATGGAACGAGACAGATAACACACAAACTTATATAATCTGAGAACAAGGAACGATACAAACAACACATGGACCCGAGTTGATGTTTTGATCGTCCTTGTTCTCTGATTGTATAATTATGGTTCTAGCTTAATCCGCACCTGTTCTCTTCTGACACGACTAAATTGAGGACAAGGCTTTGTCATTAAATCAAAAGTAAAAAGAATTTATTTGATAATTGTTAAACTGTTTAGTAAAACATAAACCCAACAAATTAGGAAAAGTTTCTTACAGTTTATATTGATACACAGAAAATAATTAGTTTCCCTTCAGGGTCCCTCAAAATTTGTTTGTTACGTCTGTTACTCATAACTTAAGTAATACAACAGCACTTCATAGTTAAAACATCAAAATCACACAACACACAATCTTCTGCAAAATGGCTGGTTTAAGTGTTTGGGCACAAAGACATATCTCTAGGATTGAGGAAAACTTTAAACAAGCTGATAAGGATAATAGTGGAACCTTACAGCTTTCCGAAGTTATTCAGGTTCTACGGAACTCCGGATTTAAAGGGAGCGATGAAGAAGCAAAGGTATGCGTTTTCCCTGGAAACATTTAAACGAAGAAAATGCGGAAATTAGTTTTATGTAATTATATATCGATATTTTCGCTGATATTTGTTCGTATGTTATTCTAATTTCAGGTGATTTGTATCTTTCAATACTAGGATACCTTTCTTTCAAATTTTAAAAACTAATTGCTTTCTCATTTTTTTGTTATTATGACTCATAGATAAGTCATTGGTAAAGAAGCAAAATTGGGAAGACTGCCAAAGATTTTGATAAACAACAAAGGGGACGAGCATTCGATATTCGGGAGGGGGGGGGGTATGGGGACAGGAGGATTGTTTGCCATACAATGAGAAAACATTTCTTTAATACACGATAATTTAATTATTTCCTGCATTTTGTGTTGTATAATATATATTCATTTCCTTCATGTTTTTGACAAGATTATTTATTTTCAGTTATTACTAGGCCAGCCTATTCTTTTTCAAAAACCAGAAATTCAAATATTTAAACGGCAATGATGAGAAGTAAAAGAGGTCAATTTATTTCGAAGTCTAATTTGGAAACGGCATTCGTATAACACGCATTATCAGTGAAGACATCGTTTTAATACGTCTATTTTATTATCTTTTATAGAAAATATTCTCCGAGATAGATACCGACAAGAACCAAGTCGTTTCCAGAGTAGAATTTAAGAATGCGATGTCAAAAGTTCCGAAGATTGATTTCAAGTAAGATCCTTTGTAAATGATGATGGCCTTTATACAATACAATACAATACAATACAATACAATACAATACAATAATGCAATACAATACAATACAATACAATACAATACAATACAATACAATACAATACAATACAATACAATACAATACAATACAATACAATACAACACAATACAATAATATTATTGTCAACCAAAGACGCCCTAGGAGGCAGTATAATTACAAACAATTTATTACAATGATTATTATTAATTCTCAATGATGTATTGTAACAAAGTACAGAATAGAAAAATAAACACAAAAAAAAAAAAAAAAAAACAGATATAAACATATATATATATATATATATATAACACATAAGAATGTTGATGCATATATGCATATATATCTATGAATATAGTGTCATAATTTGATACCACAATATTAAAAATGTTATAAGATGTAGTATATATACTGTATACTCGAAAACTTTAAACCCGAAAGTGATTCATAACAAACATCGTTATGTGATTGAAGTTTTACTTTGCAATAAGAGACTGCTATATCTATCATGTCTATTGCAGCTGTTGAAATTGCTACTGTGCAGTTCTATAAATACATCATATACAGCCGCACACATTCTAATTACATTTGCTATATGAACATAATCACTCAATTATCTATTAGTATATCTGGGTGCATTACACTTCAAAACATCTCAATGCTGGCAATAAAATGTGTATCTAGCTTTGATGTGATTGTATTAGATGTAATTAATCCTTTCATATATGATGGGCGTTAGCCCCGAAGATATGAGAGGATTACAACTGATTTACATAAAAATAATATATAAATATTGTATGTTTTTCTTTTGTTCTAAAATAAGCCGTAATTAACAGATACTAGAATGCAAGTTCTTATTACTGCGATTATGACCCAGTCGCAATAATATAAACCTCGCAATTATTTCTGAATTAACAGTGGTCTTTTGGAACGATAATTGCATTCTTTCTATCTTCAAATATCGTCTGATTTGTTTATATTACAAATACGAACAATAACAAATCAGAAAACTGAAAATGCATATTTTCAACAGTTGCTTCGAAACAGAAACAGTAATTTGTGGAAAATCGAAAATATACATACATTGGAAAAGTTCCAAATACTATCACGACAAATTGTAGTTATCCGACATCAATACATTCAGAATTATAAGCCCGACAATGTAGTAATCCGACACCAATTCATTCGGGATTATTAGCCCGACAATGCAGTTATCCGACACCAATTTATTAGGAATTATTAGCACGACAATGTAGTTATCCGACACAAATTCATTCGGAATTATAAGCCTGACAATGTACATGAAGTTTTATATACATTGGGATGGGTCCAAATACTAGCCCGACAATGCAGTTATCCGACGCCAATTTATTAGGAATTATTAGCACGACAATGTAGTTATCCGACACAAATTCATTCGGAATTATAAGCCTGACAATGTACATGAAGTTTTATATACATTGGGATGGGTCCAAATACTAGCCCGACAATGCAGTTATCCGACACCAATTTATTAGGGATTATTAGCACGACAATGTAGTTATCCGACACAAATTCATTCGGAATTATAAGCCTGACAATGTACATGAAGTTTTATATACATTGGGATGGGTCCAAATACTAGCCCGACAATGCAGTTATCCGACGCCAATTTATTAGGAATAATAAGCACGACAATGTAGTTATCCGACACAAATTCATTCGGAATTATAAGCCTGACAATGTACATAAAGTTTTATATACATTGGGATGGGTCCAAATACTAACCCGACAATGTAGTTATCCGACGCCAATATTCATTCGGAATTATTAGCACGACAATGTAGTTATCCGACGCCAATTCATTTTGAATTATTAGCACGACAATGTAGTTATCCGACGCCAATTCATTAGGAATTATTAGCACGACAATGTAGTTATCCGACACAAAATTCATTCAGAATTATAAGCCTGACAATGTACATGAAGTTTTATATACATTGGGATGGGTCCAAATACTAACCCGACAATGTAGTTATCCGACGCCAATTCATTCGGAATTATTAGCACGACAATGTAGTTATCCGTCACCAATTCATTCGGAATTCTAGGCCCGACAATGTACATGTAGTTATATATACATTAGCATGGGTCCAAATACTAGCACGACAATGTAGTTATCTGACGCCAATATTCATTCGCAATTATAAGCACGACAATGTAGTTATCCGACGCCAATTCATTCGGAATTATTAACACGACAATGTAGTTATCCGACACCAATTCATTCAGAAGCAACCCATTAGTCTGACAAACCAATTGCATGTAACTGATTAGTTTAATAGGAAAGGTTAATAAAACATGATCCTTTTTTGTGATATTTCAAATATCAGAATGCTCCTTATCATATTCACACCCCAATACCAAAAATAATAACTGTTTCTAATGATATTTTTTGCTAAATAACCGACTCATTAATCTCATTGTAGCGTTCTCGCCTCGAGTGCAGGAGGTAATAGGTTCGATCGCCGGTCGATTGAAACAAAGGCTTGATAACTTTTTCGTTTAGCATGTAGCATTTAGGAGTTGGAGCAAAGGTTAGGGTTAGGGTTAGGGTTGTCCTGATATGCATGTGATAGTTGCCAGTGAACATTAAACGCCAATCCTTTCATTCATCCCTTCGTCTTTTGTAGATAAAAAAATGAATATTATTTCCAATAAAATTCATATTTTTATTTTTGCGCCTGTCCCAAGTCAGGAGCCTCTGGCCTTTGTTAGTCTTGTATGATTTTTTAAATTTCAGTTCATTTATATATTTCGGAGTTTAGTTTGACGTCCATTATCACTGAACTAGTACACATTTTTGTTTAGGGGCCAGCTGAAGCACGACCCGGGTGCGGGATTTTCTCGCTGTGTTGAAGACCCATTGGTGGCCTTCGGCTGTTTTCTGCTCTTTGGTCGGGTTGTTGTCTCTTTGACGCATTCCCCATTTCCATTCTCAATTTTATATAATAGGCGAAGTGTTATTTTTGATTGGACAAATTTTCGGGAAACATAGAAAATGACAAATAAATTAATAAAGCAATACAAAACAAAAACGAAAAATGAAACACTCATCTTGAAGTGACGTAATATTACTGAACGGAATTATTATTGAGGATTAAAATTGTATCTTAAGGTTAGATGATATCAAATACTCTTCTTTTATAAAGTTAAACTGTCTTCTCTTGCTTTATCAGTTGAAACCTTTGAACCAAAACATACTACCCTGCAGAATATTTACAAAAATCTTCATTACATGTAACTATTACCAATGAACAACTTTTACCATAACCTAAGGCATATATCTAGTAAACTGCATAGAATATTATCGCGAACTATTATGTCCACAATTTAACAGGGATATAACAGTCCAAAGAAATTCTTACCTTCCTAAATACCATATAAATTTGTACAACCTGTCTGTACAAAAAGTTTTCTGACATTTTTAGATGTGCCAGGTGCATGTTTTGTCTATATTTTGAAATATCAGATGTAAACTATCATACCAAAATGAAGATCTACTTTTTTTATGCCACCGCAACTAAAAGTTGGGGGCATATTGTTTTACCCCTGTCCGTCCGTATGTTCGTCCTTCCTTCCGTCCGTCCGTCCCATTATGGGTATATAGTTATTCCACATAACTCCTCCTACAGTTTTAATGCTAGGAATAAAATTGAGAATGGAAATGGGGAATATGTCAAAGAGACAACAACGCGACCAAAGAGCAGACAACAGCCGATGTCAGAATAGGTAACAAAAGAAACTAAGCAAAATGACAATGATACATAAATAAACAAAGGACTACTAGCAGTTACTGACATGCCAGCTCCAGACCTCAATTAAACTGATTGAAAGATTATGTCTTCATTATATGAAAATCGAGTACAATCCCTCCCTTAGGGGTTTAGTATCATACCATCATAAATTATATGAGAAGAACATAACCCGTATCATGCCAACAACTGGTTTTAGAATACATGTGTTTATTTTCGATGCAAAGACCCTATGAGTGAATCAATATTAATACCAAAATATGCAATCCTTAATGACTTGACAACAGTATCGTAACTATATCCTTTCCGAATAAGTCTGTTTAAAGGTTTGGTTAGCTTTTGAGGTGAATGCCGACATTTTGTGCTTTGTAAAGAATATTACCATAAAATATTGGATGTGAAATACCTGAACGTATAAGATGTCTGCATGTTGATTTATATTTACGAATGATGTCCTTGTACCGATGATAAAATTTAGTAAATGTTTTGACTAGTTTGTGATATCGAAAACCCTGGTGTAATAATTTTTCAGTAATACAGAGATTTCTTTCGTTGAAATCAAATACGTTGTTACATACACGAGCGAATCGAACAAGTTGAGATATATAAACACCATAAGATGGCGACAAGGGAACTTCACCATCTAAAAATGGATAATTAACAATAGGAAATAAAAAATCATCTCTTTTATCATAAATTTTGGTATTAAGCTTCCCGTTAAAGATAAAGATATCAAGATCCAGGAAAGGACAGTGTTCATTGTTAGTATTAGCTTTATTTAACGTCAGTTCGGCAGGATAAATCTCTTTCGTTTACATACTGAAGTCGTCATTATTGAGAGCCAATATATCATCTAAATATCTAAAAGTGTTATTAAATTTTTGAATCAGATGTTGTTTCGATGGGTCTTTGCTAATTGTAGTCATAAATTGTAACTCATAACAATACAGAAACAGGTCCGCAATAAGTGGTGCACAGTTAGTTCCCTTGGGAATTCCGATAACCTGACGATATACGGAATCTCCATAGCGAACAAAAATGTTATCTAGTAAAAATTTAAGGGCAGTTATAGTATCAAAGCAGGTCCAATTGACATAGTTCTTTCGTTTGTTGTTACTAAAAAAATGACCTAAAGAGTTTGAACATATATATTCGCATTCCGACTTTTTAAATGCCCATTTAATCAGGTGTGTGAATTTTTTCTTAATAAGATTATGAAGCAACGTGGTATATAGGGTAGAAAATTAAAACTTTGAACAGATTCGAAATCACCAATATAAGCATGCAATTTATCAAGTTCTTCCAACGAATTTTTGACACTCCAAAAGTAATTAATTCCACTATTCTCAAAGGCCTTATTTGAACAATTTATTACCAGGTTTTTGATTGTACCAAGTGTACTAGTAAGTAGAATAGATAGTTTAGTAGTGGAACAATGGCTTGAAGACGAAATAAATCTATATTTGTATGGAGTTTTATGCAACTTCGGAAGCCAGTACATAGTTGGAACTTTCATTGTATTTGGTTCTGCTTGTAAAGGAAGTTTTCACTTTGTTGGCTATTTGCACATATATTGAAGGTGTGCATGTGGTCAGGGTTTGGATTTTTATTAATATTTTCTCTTTTGGGAGATAGTTGAACTTTGTCATTTTTATACGACCGCAAAAATTTTTGTGGTCGTATATTGGTATGACATTGGCGGCGTCGTCGTCGTCGTCGTCGTCGTCCGGCGTCGTCGTCGTCGTCCGAAGACGCATTGGTTTTCGCACTCTAACTTTAGTTTAAGTGAATGGATCTCTATGAAATTTGACCATAAGGTTCAATATCACAAAAGGAAGGTTGGGATTGATTTTGGGGTTTTGGTACCAACAGTTAAGGAATTAGGGGCCAAAAGGGCCAAAATAAGCATTTTGTAACTTCCAGACATAACTTGTGTGTTAGTGTATGGATCTCTCTGATATTGTACCACAAGGTTCCATATCACAAAGGGAATGCTGGGATTAATTTTTGGGTAATTGCTACAAAATTTCAGGAATTAGGGGCCAAAAAGGGCAAAAACAAGCATTTTCTAGTTTCATGACAATAACTTGTGTGTAAGTCTATGGATCTTTCTGAAATTGTAGTACAAGGTTCCATATCACAAAGGGAAAGCTGGAATTGAGTTTGGGGGTAATTGCCTAAAACATTTAGGAATTAGGGGCCAAAAAGGGGCCAAAAATAAGCATTTTTCTAGTTTCCAGACAATAACTTGTGTTCAAATGTATGGATCTCTCTGAAATTGTACTGCAAGGTACCATACTTCAAAGGAAGGCTGGGATTGAGTTTGGGGTGATGAATCATAAGGGGTTCAAAAATTTGGGGGTGTTTCCTTTTTTCCTTTTTTCTTTTTTTTTTTTAAAATTTTCCATTTTAAGTTGGTTATTTCTGATTTATATTTAAAAGCAAATAATAATGATATGGCAGGAGATACACACCAAACAGGATGTGTAAATTATTATATAATAAGTATTGTGCAATAGCAAGAAATTTTCAATTGCACAGTATTGCGCAATAGCAAGAAATCTTCTATTGCGCAATAGCAAGAAATATCCAATAGCACAATATTGCACAATAGCAAGAAATTGTCAATTGTACAGTATTGCGCAATAGCAAGAAATATTCAATTGCACAGTATTGCGCAATTGCAAGAAATATTCAATTGCACAGTATTGTGCAAAAGAAGATACTTTGTATAAATTGCTTATTTCTTGACCAATTTCAATGGGGTTTTATTCTTGAATTCTTGGGGTTCTTTAATTTGCTGAATCTAACTGTGTATTAAGTTTTTGGATTTTGGGCCCTGTTTTAAATTGGTCCACATTGAGGTCCAAAGGGTCCAAAATTAAATTTTGTTTGATTTCATCAAAATTGAATTATTGGGGTTCTTTGATATGCCGAATCTAACCGTGTATTTAGATTCTTAATTTTTGGCCCGTTTTCAAATTGGTCGACATTAAGGTCCAAAGGGTCCAAAATTAAACTTAGTTTGATTTTAACAAAATTGAATTCTTAGGGTTCTTTGATATGCTGAATCTAAACATGTATTTAGATTTTTGATTATGGGCCCAGTTTTCAAGTTGGTCCAAATCAGGGTCCAAAATTAAACTTTGTTTGATTTCAACAAAATTGAATATACGGGGTTCTTTGATAAGCTGAATCTAACCATGTATTTAGATTCTTAATTTTTGGTCCCGTTTTCAAATTGGTCTACATTAAGGTCCAAAGGGTCCAAAATTAAACTTAGTTTGATTTTAACAAAAATTGAATTCTTAGGGTTCTTTGATATGCTGAATCTAAACATGTATTTAGATTTTTGATTATGGGCCCAGTTTTCAAGTTGGTCCAAATCAGGGTCCAAAATTAAACTTTGTTTGATTTCAACAAAATTGAATATATGGGGTTCTTTGATATGCTGAATCTAACCATGTATTTAGATTTTGGATAATGGACCATAATAGGTGAATGTCCAATTTAAAATTTTTAAGTTCTTAGACCACATTCATTCTGTGTCAGAAACCTATGCTGTGTCAAATATTTAATCACAATCCAAATTCAGAGCTGTATCAAGCTTGAATGTTGTGTCCATACTTGCCCCAACTGTTCAGGGTTCGACCTCTGCGGTCGTATCAAGCTGCGCCCTGCGGAGCATTTTATTGGAGTATATACTTGCATACTTGCTCATTTTCTGTGTTTTAAAATAACACTTTGCATCATTTGTGTCTCCCAGACACAATATCTCAAAGAAAGTCCTACACTGACTTTGTTATAATACAATTACTTCAGAGTGGAGTGCGGGGGCATCACTTTGTCTAGTTTTTATCTAACTACTAACGAGGTTTTTTTATATGTAAAGTAATTTGATATTAAACGTAAATATATTGTGTGGTTAGTGAGCAGCCATGCAAAAAAAAGTATGATAAAAATACCGAACACCTAGGTAAATTAAACTAGAGGCTCTCAAGAGCCTGTGTCGCTCACCTGTATTTACTGATGCTTTGGAAATCATGTAAAATAAGGTTAAAATCATAATTAATAGTATTAGATATTAGATATTATAATGATATCTAAGATAATAACAAAAAACTGCAAAATTTTTGTAAAATTACTAACTCAGGGACAGCAACCCAACAACGGGTTGTCGGATTCGTCTGAAAATTTCAGGGCAGATAAATCTAAATCTGATGAACATTTTTGCCACCTGTCAGATTTGCTCTAAATGCTTTAGTTTCAGAGATATAAACCAAAAACTGCATTTTACCCCTATGTTCTATTTTTAACCAAGTTGGCCATGATGGTTGGAAGGCGGGGTCATCGGACAAATTTTTTAAACTAGATACCCTAATAATGATTATGGCCAAGTATGGTTAAATTTGTCTCAGTAGTTTCAGAGAAGAAGATTTTGTAAAGGTTACAAAATTTACGAAAATTGTTAAAATTGACTATTAAGGGCAATAACTCCTAAAGGGTCGACTGACAAATTTGGTCCTGACAACTTATTTGTAGATCTTACTTTGCTGAACATTATTGCTGTTTACAGTTTATCTCTATCTATAATAATATTCAAGATAATAACCAAAAACTGCAAAATTTCCTTAAAATTTCCAATTCAGGGCAGCAACCCAACAACAGGTTGTCAGATTTGTCTGAAAATTTCAGGGCAGATAGATCTTGACCTGATAATCAGTTTTACTCTATGTCAGATTTACTCTAAATGCTTTGGTTTCAGAGATATAAGCCAAAATCTACATTTTACCCTATGTTCTATTTTTACCCATGGCAGCCATCTTGGTTGGTTGGCAGGGTCATCGGACACATTTTTAAACTAGATACCCTAATGATGATTGTGGCCAAGTTTGGTTAAATTTGGCCCAGTGGTTTCAGAGGAGAAGATTTTGTAAAAGCTAACGACGACGGACGACGACCACGACGACGCCGACGACGCCGACGACGACGACGGACGACGGACGACGGACGCCAAGTGATGAGAAAGCTCACTTGGCCCTTCGGGCCAGGTGAGCTAAAAGTGAAGTCAATAAAAACTGACAAACTGAGTGAAAACAACCGTCTTATTCCTGACTTGGTACAGGCATTTTTCGATGAAAAATGGTGGGTTAAATCTGGTTTTATAGCTAGCTAAACCTCCCACTTGTATGACAGTTGTTTATAGTTACATTTACCATTACTTTTTCAAAAACATTATTATTAATGTACTGCCATTAACTTTTACATTTACAGGACTCTAGTGATGAGAAGATCGTTTAAACATCTAGATGCCGATGGGAGTGGATTTTTAACCAGGGACGAGATTCTGGCAGCAGCGACCAATGAATGTGGACTTGATGTTAAGGCTGAAATGATATCAGACATGCTTCTGGCACTTATAAAGGATGACGATAAAAAGGTATAGTAGTGCCAGTATTATATGATATCAGACATGCTGCTGGCGCTTATAAAGGATGACGATAAAAAGGTATAGTAGTGTCAGTATTATATGATATCAGACATGCTGCTGGCTCTTATAAAGGATGACGATAAAAAGGTATAGTAGTGCCAGTATTATATGATATCAGACATGCTGCTGGCGCTTATAAAGGATGACGATAAAAAGGTATAGTAGTGTCAGTATTATATGATATCAGACTTCTGGAGCTTATAAAGGATGACGATAAAAGGTAGTAGTGCCAGTATTATATGATATCAGACATGCTGCTGGATGACGATAAAAGGTATAGTAGTGCCAGTATTATATGATATCAGACATGCTTCTGGCTCTTATAAAGGATGACGATAAAAAGGTATAGTGGTGCCAGTATTATATGATATCAGACATGCTTCTGGCTCTTATGAAGGATGACGATAAAGAGGTATAGTAGTGTCAGTATTATATGATATCAGATATGCTGCTGGCGCTTATAAAGGATGACGATAAAAAGGTATAGTAGTGCCAGTATTATATGATATCAGATATGCTGCTGGCGCTTATAAAGGATGACGATAAAAAGGTATAGTAGTGCCAGTATTATATGATATCAGACATGCTGCTGGCTCTTATAAAGGATGGCGATAAAAAGGTATAGTAGTGCCAGTATTATATGATATCAGACATGCTGCTGGCGCTTATAAAGGATGGCGATAAAAAGGTATAGTAGTGCCAGTATTATATGATATCAGATATTCTGCTGGCGCTTATAAAGGATGACGATAAAAAGGTATAGTAGTGCCAGTATTATATGATATCAGACATGCTGCTGGCGCTTATAAATGATTATGATAAAAAGGTGTAGTAGTGCATTTTAAATTGCGTTTAGTAAAAAAACAAGGTTGTGTATACATTTCTATGAGACAGCAACTTTATAAAACAAGATAACACAGAAAAATACAATTAAGAATTACCAAACAGTATCGTTTATTGCTTTTCATTTATCATATTGGCTTTTGATATCTGTTACATTGATATTATCGTAAGTGCTAGTAATCTCAAAATTAAGGTTTTCGAGATTATAACAAGATAACAAGGCCAGTCAATAGTTGAATATGCACAAATAATTTCATGATTAAAAGACAAACAACAGTTCACCAATCAAAACACGGAAAACTTATACGCACCCAAGTCCATTTGGTTGTGCGGGGTGTTAATTGTTAATACGCATCCATATCTGTTTGGTTGTGTAGGGTGTTAATCCTCACCCATGTCTGTTTGGTTGTGCGGTTGGTTAATACACACCCATGTCCTTTGGGTTGTTCGGGGTGTTAATAGACATCTATGTCTGTTTGGGTATGCGGGGTGTTAATACACATCCATATCTGTTTGGTTGTGCGGGGTGTTAATACACACCAATGTCCGTTAGACTGTTCGGGGTGTTAATACACACCCATGTCCATTGGTTTTGCGGGATGTTAATACAAATCTATGTCTGTTTGGTTGTGCGGGGTGTTAATACACAACCATGTCCGTTTGGTTGTGTGGGGTGTTAATACAAATCTATGTCTGTTTGGTTGTGTGGGGTGTTAATACAAATCTATGTCTGTTTGGTTGTGCGAGGTGTTAATATACACCCATGTCCGCTTGGTTGTGCGAGTGTTAATACACACCCATGTCCGTTTGAATGTGCGGGTGTTAATACACACTCATGTCCGTTTGGTTGTGCGGTGTGTTAATACACACCCATATCTGCTTGGTTGTGCAGGGTGTTAATACTCACCTATGTCTGTTTGGTTGTGCGGTTGATTAATACACACCCATGTCCGTTTGGTTGTTCGGGGTGTTAATAAACATCTATGTCTGTTTGGGTATGCAGTGTGTTAAATACACACCCATGTCCGTTTGGTTGTGCTGGGTGTTAATACACCTCCTTATCTGTTTGGTTGTGTTGGGTGTATATACACACACATGTTTGTTTCGTTGTGCGGGGTGTTTATACACATCCATATCTGTTTGATTGTGTGGGGGGTGTTAATACGCACCCATGTCCGTTAGGTTGTGTGGGGTGTTAATACACACTCATGTCCGTTTTGTTGTGCGGGGTTTTAATACACACCCATGTCCGTTGGGTTGTGCGGGGTGTTAATACACATCCATATCTGTTTGGTTGTGCGGGGTGTTAATACAGACCAATGTCCGTTGGGATGTTTGGGTTGATAATACACATCCATATCTGCTTGGTTGTGTAGGGTGTTAATACACATCTATGTCTGTTTGGTTGTGCGGGATGTTAATACACACCCATGTCCGTTGGGCTGTTCGGGATGTTAATATACACCCATGTCTGTTGGGTTGTACGGGGTGTTAATACACACCCATGTCCGCTTGGTTGTGCGGGTGTTAATGCACAGCCATGTCCGTTTGATTGTGTGGGATGTTTAATACACACCCATGTCTGTTTGGTTGTGCGGGATGTTAATACACATCCATGTCCGTTTGGTTGTGCGGGTTGTTAATACACACCCATGTCTGTTTGGTTGTGCGGGGTGTTAATACACACCCATGTCCGTTTGGTTGTGCGGGTGTTAATACACACCCATGTCTGTTTGGTTGTGTAGGGTGTTAATACACACCCATGTCTGTTTGGTTGTGTAGGGCGTTAATACACACCCATGTCTGTTTGGTTGTGTAGGGCGTTAATACACAGCCATGTCCGTTTGGTTGTGTAATGCGTTAATACATACCGATGTCCGTTTGGTTGTGTAGGGTCTTAATACACACCCATGTCAGTTTGGTTGTGTAGAGCGTTAATACACACCATGTCCGTTTGGTTGTGTAGGGCGTTAATACACACCATGTCCGTTTGGTTGTGTAGGGCGTTGATACACACCCAGGTCCGTTTGGTTGTGTAGGGCGTTAATACACATTCATGTCCGTTTGGTTGTGTAGGGCGTTCATACACACCATGTCCGTTTGGTTGTGTAGGGCGTTCATACACACCCATGTCTGTTTGGTTGTGTAGGGTGTTTATACTCACCCATGTCCGTTTGGTTGTGTAGGGCGTTCATACACACCCATGTCTGTTTGGTTGTGTAGGGTGTTAATACACACCCATATCTGTTTGGTTGTGCAGGGTGTTAATACACACCCATGTCTGTTTGGTTGTGTGGGGTGTTAATACACACCCATGTCTGTTTGGTTGTGTGGGGTGTTAATACACACCCATGTCCGTTTGGTTGTGTAGGGCGTTACTACACACCTATGTCCGTTTGGTTGTGTAGGGCGTTAATACACATCAGTGTCTGTTTGATTGTGTAGGGCGTTAATACTCACCCATGTCTGTTTGGTTGTGTAGAGTGTTAATACACACCATGCCCGTTTGGTTGTGTAGGGCGTTAATACACACCCATGTCTGTTTGGTTGTGTAGGGCGTTAATACACACCCATGTCTGTTTGGTTGTGTAGGGCGTTCATACACACCCATGTATGTTTGGTTGTGTAGGGTGTTTATACTCACCCCCATGTCTGTTTAGTTGTGTAGGGCGTTAATACACACCCATGTCCGTTTGGTTGTGTAGGGTGTTAATACACACCCATATCCGTTTGGTTGTGTGGGGAGTTAATACACACCCATGTCCGTTTGGTTGTGCAGGATGTTAATACACACCCATGTCCGTTTGGTTGTGTAGGGTGTTAATACACACCCATGTCCGTTTGGTTGTGTAGGGCGTTAAAACACACCCATGTCCGTTTGGTTGTGTAGGGAGTTAATACACACCCATGTCTGTTTGGTTGTGTAGGGCTTTAATACACACCCATGTCCGTTTGGTTGTGTAGGGCGTTAATACACACCCATGTCCGTTTGGTTGTGTAGAGCGTTAATACACACCTGTGTCCGTTTGGTTGTGAGGGATGTTAATACACATATCTTATATATATATCTTTATTTTTCAATAAACCATTTACATTGGAATGGTACAGAGAACACATACTATTGATAACAAATCAACAAATCAACATGTATGAGAGAGATGTCAGCCCGGATCACACAACCCTTTATTAACAATTTTAATAAATTTGCGGAGTTTCGAAAGTATCGATTTTCTTTTGCAGGTCCGTTTGGTTGAGCGGGATGTTAATACACACTCATGTCCGTTTGGTTGTGCGGGGTGTTAATACACACCCATGTCTGTTTGGTTGTGCGGGGTGTTAATACATAACCCATTTCTGTTGGGTTGTGCGGGTGTTAATACACACCCATGTCTGTTTGGTTGTGCGGGATGATCATACACACCTATGCCCGTATGGTTGTTCGGAGATGTTTAATACACACCCATGTCCTTTAGGTTGTGCGGGATATTAATACACACACATGTCCGTTTTGTTGTGCGGGGTGTTAATACACATCTATGTCTGTTGGACTGTTCGGGGTGTTAATACATACCCATGTCCGTTTGGTTGTGTAGGGTGTTAATACACACCCATGTCTGTTTTGTGCGGAGTGTTAATACACACTCATGTCCATTTCGTTGTTCGGGATGTATAAAATTACATTTACACAGCTACATTGACTCAAAGATACATGAGTGGAAAAAAACCAAATAAAAACCCAACAAGAAAAACAAAATAAATGTAAACAAAACAACACAAAATACTGTTGGTTTTTATTTGTTTGTTTTAGTTTTAGTTTTGGTTTTCTTTTTCTTTTTTTGGGGGGTGGGGGGTGGTTCCATACTCCACCAAAATGTCAATTAATCACAACTAACTAAGCTGTCTGATCAGTAAGTTGTGTTTTGGTCTGTCAGACCAGTAAGTTGTGTTTTGGTCTGTCAGACCAGTAAGTCGTGTTTTGGTCTGACCAGTAAGTTGTGTTTTGGTCTGACCAGTAAGTTGTGTTTTGGTCTGTCAGACCAGTAAGTCGTGTTTTGGTCTGACCAGTAAGTTGTGTTTTGGTCTGACCAGTAGAGTTGTATTTTGGTCTGACCAGTAAGTTGTGCCAGATTTGAGTGGAATGTTAGTTGTACTGTAGAATGTGGTTCAAGCTACTTTTTTCGTAAGCGCCTGTACCAAGTGATAACTTGGACATTCAATCCCCAATGTTTCAGACGCTATAAATGACACCCTAGATTTAAAGTTGTTTTTAAGAGGGACTTCTTTTTGGTCATTTAGATTTATGATTCTTAATTTTGAATACATTTGGATTATCAACAGTAGGTTCCCATCACCGGTATCTAAAAATGCGTATGATATGATGTAACCAATTGTAAATAAATTTCAGTATTTTACAGTTTTAAATTGCAAATGTTCTGATAGTAAAATGTAAAAATGATTTGTTTTTCTTGATACAAAAAATTTGAAGAAATACTGTGGCCGAATACGTAAGCATCAGTACATTTTGTTCACATTGTGATGTTTAATATTTTAATAATTATGTTCTCTTTTAGATAAACTATGACGAGTTTCTAGATATCTGGGGTCGGCGCTCTAATGGTGAAATTCTGAGAGACATCTTCAAACGACTTGATGTGGACAAAAGTGGAACATTGTCTAAACAGGAATTAATAGAGGAATCAAATCGGATGAGGAGTTGAAACTTTGTGGTAACAAACTGTCTAGTATGCTCATCACATGGTGTAAAGGCGAGGACAACAGTCTTAAATACGAAGACTTTATCAGAGCTTATGAAAGCGCAAAGTAACTATCATTACGAACGTATTGAATACATATGCATTTGTTGTAAAATTATTGTTGTATTTATATAACTTATATTAATTTGTACTAAACATTTTACTCGTATATATATATTGTTTCGTCGTAATAAAAGTTTTAAATCGATTGTAAAACGTTTTTAACTTATAACATTTACTGCAAATATGCATTCTAATGCAACATCGTTTGTAACGTTCATTTGGATTGAATAACGTCACCAATTTTCATGACATCAATTCACAATTGATGCTATGAAAACGTACTCGCAAGCGCACACGACGTATGACAGATTTAAATGTGTGATTTGACGTTGTTTTCTGTCAGTTTCATTAGAATGGAGATAACAATACTAGTATTGTATTTTAAGCCATCAATTGTTGATGCCGTCGGAGCTTAAAATACAATACAGTTATCTCTAAATGTAATGCTCTCACCTTTACATTAACTTACTTACAGTGTCGACTATAAAGTAAGCGAGGTATACACGACAATAATAAAACCGACTTCAATGAGGGACATAATTATTAGTGTTTAAAAGACATAGTAAAACAAACATGGTGTTAATAAGACTGTCAGGGACGTCGTTTTTGCTTGTCATTCTATCAGTTTTCTGTCCTTAAAGGTCAAATTACAGTAAAGTAGACATGTCACAAAGATTTGTCATATATTGCATACAGCTGCGACATTTAAAGCTTGAACTGAAAATCATAAGAATAATGTATTCATCTCTTTTATTTTCTGAATATTACAGAGTGAATTCTTTTACAATAGGTAAACATTTGTACAGATTCTGCCAAAAAAAGGTTCTTAAATTTGTCCTGAAATCAAATCTCTAATTACATATAAATTCATATATTTTTTTTAAAAATTAATATGTTGTTGAAGCATCAATTTCCGTTTGATTGATAAAATAATTATAGGGTCACCCTGTCCCTTTTCTTTTTTGTGTACATACTAATCTGGTACCTGTACGGTAGTGGAAACGTCAAAAATATATGTAATACTATCAACAACATATAAATTTTAAAGCAAAATCTTTGCATTGGGTTTTGGAGGATATATGATTTAAAGACAAATTAAAGAACATTTTTCGCCGTTTTTATATGCATTCTATACAAATGTGCATCTCATTAGAAAGAATAAATTCAGTTATATTTTGGAAAAAAAGATTAACGAAAAATTGTTTCCGATTTTCAGCCAGGTATATGGACGTCTCTGCAAATTTGTCCGTCCGCGAAGGAATGTTTTGGTTGTAGGTATATGAACGTCTGTGTGTGAATGTTTTCCGATCGTTAAGGAATGCTTTTGCTGATAGGTATATGGACGTCTCTGTTAAAGTTTTCTGTTTGTTTAGAAAATGTTTTGGTGGAAGGTATATGGACATTTCTTTAAATGTTCTCCGTCCGTTAAAAGATGTTTCGGTCGTAGGTATATGAACGTCTGTGTGTGAATGTTTTTCGACCGTTAAGGAATGCTTTTGGTGTTAGGTACATGGATGTCTCTGTTAAAGTTTTCTGTTTGTTTAAGAAATGTTTTAGTGGAAGGTATTTGAACGTCTGTGTGTGAATGTTTTCCGTCTGTTAAGAAATGTTTTGGTTTTAGGTATATGAACGTCTGTGTGTGAATGTTTTCCGTCTGTTAAGAAATGTTTTGGTTTTAGGTATATGAACGTCTGTGTGTAAATGTGTTCCGTCCGTTAAGGAATGCTTTTGATGGTAGGTACATGGAAATCTCTGTTAAAGTTTTCCGTCCGTTATAGAATGTGCTGGTGGTAGGTTTGTCAACGTCTCTGTTGAGTTTTCCGTCCGTTAAAGAATGTGCTGGTGGTAGGTTTGTTAACGTCTCTGTTGAGTTTTCCGTCCGTTAAAGAATGTGCTGGTGGTAGGTTTGTTAACGTCTCTGTTGAGTTTTCCGTCCGTTAAAGAATGTGCTGGTTGTAGGTTTGTTAACGTCTCTGTTGAGTTTTCCGTCCGTTAAAGAATGTGCTGGTGGTAGGTTTGTTAACGTCTCTGTTGAGTTTTCCGTCCGTTAAAGAATGTGCTGGTGGTAGGTTTGTTAACGTCTCTGTTGAGTTTTCCGTCCGTTAAAGAATGTGCTGGTGGCAGGTTTGTTAACGTCTCTGTTGAGTTTTCCGTCCGTTAAAGAATGTGCTGGTTGTAGGTTTGTTAACGTCTCTGTTGAGTTTTCCGTCCGTTAAAGAATGTGCTGGTGGTAGGTTTGTTAACGTCTCTGTTAAGTTTTCCGCCCATTACAAATGGTTTTGGTAGCAGGTATATGAACATGAACGTCTGTGTTAATATTTGCTGTCCGTTAAGGAATGTTTTGGTAATAGGTATATAGATGTCTCTGTTAAAGTTTTTCGTTTGTTAAGGAATGTGCTGGTGGTATGTTTATGGACGTTTCTGTTAAAATGTTCTGTCCGTTAAGGAATGCTTTTGGTACATAAGGTATATGGACGTCTCTGTTAAAGTTTTCTGTCCGTTGGGGAATGTGCTGGTGGTAGGTATATGGACGTATCTGTTAATGTTTCCTGTCCATAAAGGTTTTTTTTTTTAGATATATGAAAGTCTGTGTCAATTTCTTTCGTCCGTTAAGAAATGTGCTGGTGCATAGTAGGTACATGTGCGTCTTTGTTAATGTGTGCCGTCCGTTAATATATGTTTATGTTGTAGTTATATATGAAGGTCTGTGTTAAAGGGTTCGTCCGTAAAGGAATATTTTGGTGGTAGGTATATTGACATCTCTGTTAAAGTTTTCCGTCGGTAAAAAAGGTGTTTTAGTAGACACTTTTGAAAAGTCGTCTACAAAGACACCGACACCGATACCTACACTGACTACAAACATAGAGGGACCGTGTCAAAAGATACCTACACTGACTACAAACATAGAGGGACCGTATCAAAGGATACCTACACTGACTTCAAACATAGAGGGACCGTATCAAAAGATACCTACACTGACTACAAACATAGAGGGACCGTATCAAAATGGCGAAACATACTAAATGAATGACCTCGTAAAACTTGATTGCACAGACCAAAAATTATATTCAGTAATATTTCTTATATTTTTTTTTATTCGGAATCGGAACTAGAAATGCTTTTGTTAGTTTCGGATTATTTTAAGTTATAAATTTGTGGTATTACATCTGTTGTTTTATTAATTGTTTCCGTTTGCAACCATTCAAACCGAATACAGTGTTCAGGTAGAATATACAATTTAATGCTAGAAAGAACTGTAAAGATCTCCAATGAACAAATTATCTGCCATTAGTGATATCTGTGCAGGCTTAGTTTATCGTCAGCTGTTCTCCTAAATAAGGTATCTTAATTCTTATTAAGTGTATATGAAATTTGTGTAAACCAGCAGGTCTTGGGATTTGTAAGTTTCGGTGACTCAAGTAGAAAATATGCAATATTAAAAAAAATAAAAAAAAAAAAAATAATAATGATGATGATGATGGACGACTGCTTAACGTTCAGCGGCAAATTAATATGCATATTCAGGACGAGAACATTTTAATGTAATATGAATATTAATAAAATTGAGAATGGAAATGGGGAATATGTCAAAGAGACAACAACCCGACCTAAGAGCAGACAACAGCCGAAGGCCACCAATGGGTCTTCAATGCAGCGAGAAAATCCCGCACCCGAAGGTGGTCCTCAGCTGGCCCCTAACTAAAATTATGTGCTAGTTCAGTGAAAATGGACGTCACACTAAACTCCAAAACATAAATGAACTAAAATTAACAAACATACTTGACTAACAAAGGCTAGAGGCTACTGACTTTGGACAGGCGCTAAAATGCGGCGGGGTTAAACATGTTTTGTGAGATCTCAACCCTCCCCCTATACCTCTAGCCAATGGAGAATAAAGAAACACATAGCAATACGCACAGTAAAACTCAGTTTAAAAGAAGTCCGAGTCCGATGTCAGAATAGGTAACAAAAGAAACTAAGCAAAACTCTGCTTTGTACTAGACGGACACGCTGTCTCGGATTTTTAACGTGTTAGTTCACAAGGTAACAGTCCGCAGTAAGACATGTCACCTTACTCGGACACGTTATTCTGACCGACCAATCTTTGCACTCTCTTCTTAATGCCGCGTGAATGCTTAGCGGTAGCAGCAAATATTAAGTCTTTGGTTTGACCCGGCCGGGGTTTGAACCCACGACATCCCGCACTCGAGGCGAACACGCTATCACGAGACCTCCGAGGCGGTTTTAATAAAATTTTGACAAAATTCACAAAAAAACATAGAAAAAAATATGTAAGACTCAAATCGACTTCCGGTCTCTAATCGACGTCCGTTCTTCAAATAGACGTCCAAATCTGACGTCACAATAATAGTCTATAAAATAACATCCAAATCGACGGCCAATTTTATGCCCCTCTAATCAACGTCTTTTTTGTTGTTCTCGAATCGACGTCCAATTTTTGGCTTCTCTAATCGACGTCCGTTTTGTGGACTTATCGCAGTGAAATCACAACTTTATTAAAGGGTCGATTGATCCTTAAACTTAAAAAGTTGCTGAAAAATATGAGTCCAAATCATAATACTTTTCAAAAATTGGCTGTACGTTATGATTCTTTCTATTGCTTGAGTCTGTATACTATAATTTTCTATGTTTTCTATGTACTGTGTGCAATTTTGTCCCATGTACATTTACTCCATATCCTTTTTAATTTTCTACCCTCCAGATGTCTTTTGTTATCTTAGTTTTTGGGTTGTTGTCTCGTTGTCGTAAAATGTATACCCAAATGTCAATTTATTTATATGAAAAAGAAAGGAAAGCGACAACGTAGGTCGAGAATATGAACGTCTTTCACCAAAATATTAATATGCATGTACATGTAATAGTAATATGATGTTGGTGATTGTCTTATTGTCATTTTCTAATGTTTGTCCTTTTATTTTGATACCCATATAAGAAAACAGTTATAGTTTCTGTAAGCTATTTCACAAAAAGACAAAACGATACAGATAAGACCAATTTCAAAAGAAATGATTCGATGAAATTAGACATCGCGATGAGAGTCTCCTCATCGATCGGACGTCGTTTTTGTGATTCATTACGTCACATTGGACGTCGATTAGAGGATTAAAATATTGGACACTGATTTGAAAACGTGACGTCAGATTTGAACGTCGATTTGAGGAACGGACGTCGATTAGAGACCGGACGTCGATCTGAGTCTAACAAATATATTCAAGTTATAATTGACAACGCGCAGCAACATCGGTTTTTAAATTTGGACTGGAAGTTCTTCATAAGATTTTTTTAATTTTACACCCAGGTATAAGAATTAGTAAAGGAACGTTTCATAAGAAATGAATTGGTTTTCTTGGTGTAATCAAGGATTTTAATAGTGTATACAAATCCTTGGAGTAATCGGGTGTGCGGAATTTTACAATGCATTTTCAGCACCAGTGTAAAATTCCGAACACCCCCGATTACACCAAAATAACTATTAATATCATCCATGTATTTATACTTTATGTTTCACGCTATGAAATGTTGAACAAGTTCCTGTTTCTGATTAAAGTTCTACTAATTTACACAAAGCTCCTCCCCCTTTTGTTACAAAGTACTACAGTAAGATCGGTCAATTCTCAGCTACTAAACAAAGCCAATAAAGGAGCAAATGAATCCAAATAAATCTTTTAAACAGTATTCAAAATGTAAATTAGAAAAAATACCATATAAATGTCTGTGGTCGTTCTAAACATTGAGATGACCCCTTCTCAAAAAAGTTACCTGTAGGCATAGGTATAGGTATCGAATAGTTTTCGAAAATGCCTAGTAGTATAGGTATATGGACATCCCTGTTAAAATAATACATTGTATATAAAAGGGCTGGCGGCGTACCCATTTTGTAATATAGATACAATGGATACGCGTTGATTCTTGAAAAAGAAACCATGAGCCCGGAGGGCGAATGGTTTGTTTTTCATGAATCAACGCTTATCCATTGTATCTATAACTTAAACTATTGTGTTAATGTCTTTTCAAAATTAAAGCCGTTTCTTAATTAGAAGGTATTGTAAGTGAGTTTAAATAACCACGTTATCATGTCAACGGTGCACTGATAAATCTAAGATCACAATTAATTGGTTAAAAAAAATACAAATATAACACAACACGTCTGCCTTTAAAGATCTTTATATTATCAGGCATAAATCTAACATCACAATTAATTGGTTAAAAAAATACAAATATAACACAACACGTCTGCCTTTAAAGATCTTTATATTATCAGGCATCTGAATATTATCTGTTTTTACAAAATAAGACATATTCGAACGTATTTCTAATAAAATTGAGAATGTAAATGGGGAATGTGTCAAAGAGACAACAACCCAACCAAAGAGCATATATAAAGTATATATTATAAGTATTTTACCGAAATTTCTAGCAAGAAGCCTAATTCTAGACACATCACGATTTTTCTCGCATAGGAATTTGCAAATAAACATTTTACATAAATGAGGCCGTTAGTTTTCTCGTTTGAATTGTTTTACATTGTCATTTCGGGGCCTTTTATAGCTGACTATGCGGTATGGGCTTTGCTCATTGTTGAAGGCCGTACGGTGACCTATAGTTGTTAATTTCTGTGTCATTTTGGTCTCTTGTGGACAGTTGTCTCATTGGCAATCATACCACATCTTCTTTTTTATATTTGTAAAATTATGTAGTAAAACAGATGAAATCATACTATATTTATAAAACAAAAATGGACAAATAGAATGTAATCATTTTCATTTCAAATATGTGAAATAGCCAAAAATAATCCAAAAATATACAGTTAAACTCGCTATTATTACAAAAATATCCACAATAACATACAAAACAAGAAAAAACCACAGGAAAACTGAAAAAAGAATAGGAACAACAAAGAGAATAAAGGGATTCGAACCTAAATCGACAAGTCCCTACCTTTAACTCATTGATCTTAACCATGCTAACCTCGCGGCTACCAACTTATACCATACGTTTGCCTACTATGTATGTATATAAAGGTACAAGCCCTATGTGTCCGTTGTACCGAATTGTATATGTTTCCTGATTGTGAGTATGAATGTAAATCATGTAATATTTTAGTGAGGAATTATCCTTTTTTTTCTATTTACAGTTTAAATCAATAAATACATTTAAGTTACAACTAATTTTATTTCACAGCCAATATTTTGGTCTGGCTTTTAAATTGAATACTATTTCATTATGTCAGGGGAATGTTCAAATAAAATGACTTTAAAAGTTTTAAATATATTCAAAACTTAAATTAAATTCCTGTTTTATTATATTTTATCGGAATATTGAAATAACTATTCTTCCAAACCGCTGATCCCGTAATCAGAGTTTTGGAAAGCTAAAGATTTAGGTTATTTTTTATTTTAAAACTTTTTTTCCTTTTTTTGCATTGCTTTGATATTGTTTCATTTTTAGTAATTTGAAGTTATTAATATTTTCATAATAACATTAAAGGTACCAATTTTACTGCACCAGTAAACTTCAACTTAAATTGATTTTTTTATTTGTTTCACAATTCAACTTTTAGTCAGTTTCAATCACTGTGTGATAAATCCTTTCAATCTGATAAATGTGCCTCGGGGCAGTTGTAACTCATTCATAGAAATTCTTTGTTTTGAACTGTAAGTAAGCCTAAATAATACTATAATCCCTTACTAAGAACATGATTTACATTCATTCTTCACAATTAAGAAACACCAAATCCTACAATTTCATTGGTCGAGAGCACTTTGCTATATTCTAACATGAAACAATCCATTTACAGGTCATCCAGGCTAATAACGAACTATGTGGTGTTAGGTAAAGACTCCTTGTCATGTTTTATGTTGCTATATCCATGTTTACAATATGAAAACGTGAATTTCCCAAAACACTTTGTAACTACAAAATATTTTGTATGGATATTTATACACCCGAAGAAACGCTTGAGAAGGAAATAAACGCCTTTTTAAAATAAAGCAAATCAGTGACACAACATCAATACTGAGTACTGTTTGTTAGAAATTATAATTCAACCGTCTGTAAGTATCAAAGATCAGTGGTCGGGGAGTTCAACCGTCTGTAAGTATCAAGATCAGTGGTCGGGGAGTTCAAGCGTCTGTAAGTATCAAAGATCAGTGGACGGGGAGTTCACACTTACTGTGATTAATTAGAAGATGTGGTATGATTTCCAATGAGACAACTATCCACAAGAGACCAAATGACGTAGCAACTATAAGTCACCGACTTCATCAATGAGTAAAGCCCATACCGCATAGCAAGCTATAAAAGGCACCAACATGAAAAAAAAAATGTTTTAACAATTCAAATGAGAAAACCAACGAATTGATATATGTACAAAACAACAAATGAAAAACAATAATGATATACAGTAACACAGTGTCACGACAACCACTAAATGTTTTGCCGACGATATATATATATATCGGGTGTATATATCCATACAAAACATTTAGTTCCTACAATGTATATACATTTAGAAAAAGCCATTCATTTATCCCACAGTATTTCTAGTGGTGTTTTGACTTTATATTCTTCAAAGAAAACAACACTACATGTTCCATTATTTTTATAGATCTTTGACTTACTTTAATTAAACAAAATGGGTATAAAATATAGATTTGTATAAATGATCATACAAAATACTGACTTATAACTAATTCATCACAGATTTCATGACATATACATGTGTATGTCTTATGGATGGAACTGATAGTGAAGCAGGTGATTTGAAAAAAAAGAATAAAAATTGTTTTGCATCGTCTGTCCATTCCTTATGACGTTACCGCTAACTTGTGTTTGAATACCTGGAATCTATTTCTCTGAATGTGTTAACAAATTCAATACTGTACAGACTTTTATTTGAATAATAAAATTGTTTAAAATTTAAGACGAATTAATTGTAATGAGAGTATTTCTACCAGTCTCTGAATATATACCATTATAATAGTTACTACTTATCTAACAATTGAGCTGCGTGGGATAGAAATCGACCTTATGCCAGTAAATATCAATGCATCTGTTAACCTATTTCGGGTTGCGAAAATCTCTATGTTAAGTCTGTAACTATTTGAAAATTAAACTGATAAAAGAACCCTACAAAACAGACCGAAATTCATCTTTTATTTCGCATTTGAATGTTCCAAAATCAATCAAAGTTTTATTTATGTACACGTATACTTGCACTTGCATAAGGTCGATTTCTATCCGACGCAGCTCATTTTTTTATGATAAAAGCACACGCACTTGTCTCTGTCACTGGGGTGATATATTAAGTTATATATGTTAAAAAAATCAATTTTGAGACGAACGTGAGTACTAGAGATAAACCATATGTCACTATCGGCGGAATAAAAATGTTAAGTTATAAGATTAAATACATTTATTTTACCCGAAAATAAAAAAAAAAAACATTTTGGAACCAATAATGAGGCCTCAGATACCATGGTTTAAGAGTAACTACATGTATAATTTTAGCTTGGAAAGTTCAATTTTACATTTACAATTGCAATACCAATAATGCTTAACCGTACTATACCTTTTAATTGAGCATAATTCCTTTTAGGAAGACAAGTAACTGTATATCTCACTGGATATGAATGATTTGATATGGAGGTATAGTTATTTCACTGAATATGAATGATTTAAATTAGACAACAACCAAACAACATAATAGTACCAAAATGACGCATGGATATGTTTACAACACAAACTTGCTTCTTGTCGACCATTCAACGTAATAAATTCAATTATCATATACTTAAGAGTAAATGACTTATATAAGTTTTACAGTATGATAATAGCATTAAATTTACGTGAATTCCATATTTTCCGAAATGGTGTTTAGCGGGCTGATATGAAAATTTTATCACATGCCTCCTGCTATTATCACATGCCTTTCCGTAACGTTATCGCATGGCATTCCGGCGTTACTCGGCAAATTCTGGAAAATACACCTCAATGGTACGTTTTCAGTGAAAAACAACAAAGTAGGATACAAAACAATTATTAGGAAACAGAAAAATATATTATATAAAATGCAAAAAAAAAACCAAATGATACATATGCATTTTTCAACGTTTCCAGCATAATTTAGAAAGTTACTTTTCTGTACAAATGTTGACTTTTCCAAACAGTGTTCATTGTTTTGTTGATTTTTTTATCGTCAATATAAAAATATATTTTACTGTTGTTTTTCTCCTCTGTTGAGGCATATGATATAAAGATTTCGGATGTATTACATTTGGCGTCCGACGTCTGTATACTTTTCACTTTTTTAAGTTCTACTTGAGAACCACTTAAAAGGATCAATATATTAAACTGTTATTTTTCTCCATTGTTGAAGCATATGATTTGATTTTGATTTTTGGTGTTTTAACGCCACTTTTAAGTACCGCTATTGGCCTATTTCGTGGCGGCCAGTTTTATTGGTGGAGGAAGCCGGAGTGCCCGGAGAAAACCACCGACCTTCGATAGGAAAACTGACAACCCTAGTCAATTAAGATTGGAGTTGAGTGCCCCCACACGAGCGGGGTTCGAACTCACAACCTCAGTGTTGACTGGCTAGTGATTACAGTAGTAACTACTTAGACCACTCGGCCACCGAGGCCCCTTCAAGCATATGATAAAAAGATCATAACATGTCATTTTTCATATCAGATGTATTATCAGCCCTCGGTCAATATCAGCCCAAGAACCTTGGGCTGATATTACATCTGATATGAAAAATGCCATGCAATAATCTGATAGTAATGCATTCTCAAGATTAAAAATATTGTTAGGGTGCTTGAAATTGGCTGTCATTCGAGTAATTTACATTTTATTCCGTTCGATTTTCTTCCAGCACAGGTCTCACACATTTGCAGTCGTTACATTACATTGAGCTTTCAAATAGTAAATGAAACGAAATAATAAGTCAGGTATATATAAGAGACTAAACAGTTTGTGTCATACACATAGACAGTAGTATATATAAACAAGTCTAAATTGAAAAACAACGTTCAAACCTATGATTGCGTTGGATAAAAATCGCAATTTTTATACGTGTGCAGGCAAAACAAATTTCTTGGTAGAGGGGTCTAAATACAGCATAAATACTAGTAGTATATATATATATATATATATATCGTTTTGTTAAAATATACTTTTTAACTCATTTGGTCTTTTGGAAAATGTTGTTTGTGCTGTATTTAGACCCTCTACCAAGAAATTTGTTTTGCATGCACACATATAAAATTGCGGTTTTATCCAACGCAATCATAGGTTTGAACGTTGTTTTCAATGTAGACTTGTTTATATATATATATATATATATATATATACCAGATTGCAAACATTAATGGCTGGACGAATCCAATATCGAAAGAAAGAATAAAACTATAGTTACAAAAACAAACAAATACAATATTTGCTATACAAATATAAAAAAGGTACTATACGCTCCAATAACTGCCTAATGTTTGCCATGGTCTTATTTTATCCAAATCAAAATAATATAAAAGTATAAAATCATGTTAAAAGTTATGTTTTCAAATTCTTCTATTTACCGAGCGCTTGAACTACCAGCTTTCTACGTCTGCTGATAAGGTTCAATTAGATTAAATGTTGCATTGATTTCCTTCCCAGAATTCCTATCGACAGCAGTTATTCCTATTTCCGTATTACCGAAGACATATTCGACGTCTACCCACCTTGTTTCTTCACAAGTATCGGTAAATGTTATTGTTGGTTTACACAGCAAGTTACAACTTTCGTCATCAATGTAGGCTGGATTAAAATCGTCTGATATGTATATCATGAAGTCCATCTTGTCTTGATGTTTATACGGTGTAAAGTAAGATCTCTTTATTTTCGTACCCGCATCGACACTTTCGTCTTTGAAGACAATCACAGAAAATATATTGTCGCACCTCTCTTCCCCGTCCATAACAACCAAATGCTTCCGATCAAACTTCCTCTCATCAAATGGAAGACTTGTTTTGACGCCATAACTGAATCGCATGATTCTTGATTTTATATAACTTGGATTGTGTCCAAATAATACTGCTCCTTTAAGGACGCACATTCCTGCGTCTTCAGGAGTTATAATACGTTTCTGTGGAAATTCTTGTTTTACTGCGTCGTGTATAAG
>JAASAO010000420.1:0-29627 GCA_017311375.1 Mytilus coruscus | reverse complement strand
TTGCACTTTTCTGAAAACACCACAGAAAATTTGATAATTTCGCAAAAATTCCTATTTCAGAAAAGTTGAAAATATGCATTTTTGGCAAAATTTTTCAAAAATTTACAAATTTTGTTGACATGCAATCTTCACTAAAATGAAGCTTAAACCAAGTTGTATCGATGAAAATGCATGATTCTATTCATAATCAGGCTCTGAATTCTAGTGATTTAGCTGATTTTCGAAAGATTTTACCACGCTTAACAACCAAAAATAGAGTGTCCGTTACCATGGCAACCACTCATATTTTCCCACTGAAAATTATTTTTGAGCATTATTTATTTACTTCTTCTACTAGGCCAATTATAGATAAAATCTGAAACCTTCATAAATCGCATTCTGCCTGGTTCTTACAAAGAGCTGTACTTAATTTTCAAAGGATGTTAATTAAAATTATTACTCTCTGACCAGGTGTGCTCTTTTGATGTGTGCCCCAAGCAGGAGGTATTACTTTATAGTTTACCCTAATCAGAAGAACAATTTTAATCATGTCTTAGATTTTGTATCCCTTTTAGATATATATATGTACTTATAATATAATTATTTCTGTGACTGCATCCTACATTAATTTGTAAGATCCTCTACGATAGATAATTCAGCTGATCTGTAATATTCCATCTTCATGCCTTATATCATGTACTGTGTTACGACGCTAGATAAAACTGACGAGGAAAGGTAACACCCGGCCATCGAAAGCTTGATTTTTGTCGAGCCTAGGTGGTCGAGTGGTCTAGCGCGCCGGGCAGAGAGCAAGTCGATTTGGTGCCACGATATCTCAGTAGTATGAGTTCGAATCCAGGCCAGGAAGAACAAAATTTTGCTTCGAATTATGTATACAGACTGTGTTTTCAGCCTTGTATCACCATCAGTGGTGATCCGATGGATAAAATCTGTCGTAGAGTTGTCACTGGTTCAGACGTACTTATAATATAATTATTTCTGTGACTGCATCCTACATTAATTTGTAAAATCCTCTACGATAGATAATTCAGCTGATCTGTAATATTCCATCTTCATGCCTTATATATCATTTACTGTGTTACGACGCTAGATAAAACTAACGAGGAAAGGTAACACCCGGCCACCAAAAGCTTTATTTTTGTTGAGCCTAGGTGGTGGATTGGTCTAGCGCGCCGGGCATAGTGCAAGGCGATTTGGTGCCACGATATCTCAGTAGCATGAGTTCGAATCTCGGCCAGGAAAAACAAAAATTTGCTTCCGCAAATTAACAGATCTAACATTGTTGGGCTGTTATTTAGACGAATTATGTATACAGAATGTGTTTTCAGCCTAGTATTACCATTACTGGTGAGATAGATAAAATCTGTCGTAGAGTTGTCACTGATTCAGACGTACTTATATATATACAAATGTATACAAGTCCAAATTGAAAACAACGTTCAAACCTATGATTGCGTTGGATAAAAACCGCAATTTTATACGTGTGCATGTAAAACAAATTTCGTGGTAGAGGAGTCTAAATACAGAACAAAACAACATTTTCCAAAAGACCAAAAAGTGAAAAGTATATTTTAACAAAACGCATTTGACTAACAGGTCGAACAACTGATGTTCTTAAACCCTGCCGACTGCTATTGGCGATTGACAAATAAATTGATCACCAGATGTAATATGGATTTTAATAATTAATTTAATACCAAACAGAAAACAATAAACTTGCGGAAAAGATGGTATATCGCAAACATGAGGTGCACATATTTGTACACCATATCCGGATTTCGACAATTAATGTCTCTTCAGTGATGTTAGGGATCGAAACGGTACTTGGAATGCCATACAGTTTACCTCAATTTAGGATAGACTCTTGAATTTTAAAGAGTCGAAATAGGATGAACGGATCATATAATCCCGAAGGCAAATATAATACAAGCCCAAACGAAAAATATAAACAAGTCTAAATTGAAAACAACGTTCAAACCTATGATTGCGTTGGATAAAACAGCAATTTTATACGTGTGCATGTAAAACAAATTTCTTGGTAGAGGGTCTAAATACAGCACAGAAATATATATATTTAAACCATTGTCGTGACGTCCGCCTATTCATTTACCCTTGATTCTTTTTCTAGAATCAATGCTTCCTAAATCTGTCGCTGAAATGGACTTACCAAATTATATTCATTTTTTTCCTTTGTGTGCCTAATTTCATTAGGTTTGAATTAGCTAATTTACTGATTTCTTTTCACAAATGGAATTAATTGTAAAACTTACCTTTAATTTTGTAATTTGTATATGCCTTCGCAGGATTCGAACCCATTCTTGAATCTATTATGTGTGACTGACATCAACACATCGACGAAACCTCTCGGCTACTAATGGGTTATAATTCAGAGGTCTATTTTATATATATAAATGAACATACGATACACATCGGTTCAACGGATACACAGGGCTTGTACCTTTATATATACATAATAGGTAATCATATAGTATAAGTTGGTAGCCGCGAGGTTAGCATGGTAAAGATCAATAAGTTAAAGTGTCAAGTTAAAGGTAGAGATCTGTCGGTTAAGGTTCGAATCCTGTATTCTCTTTGCTGTCCCTATTCTTTAGTTTTTCCGTTTTCTTATTTTGTATGTTATTGTGGATATTTGAGTAATAATAGCGGGTTTTCCCCGTTTATTATTGGCTATTTTACTTATTTGAAACGAAAATGGCTACATTTAACTTGTCCGTTTTATTTTTTTTTTTTTTTTATAAATATAGTATGATTGCATATATTTTACTACATAATTTTAGAGAGATATTCGCAAATCCCTATGCGAGTAAATCGTGATGTGCCTATAATAAGGCTTCTTGCTAGAAATTCGGTATCATATTTATAATATATACCTAGAAATAAGTTCGAATATGCCTTATTTTGTAAATTACTGATAATGTTCAGATGACTGATAATTATAAAGACATCCGTGTTATGTTATATTTGTATTTCTCTAACCAATTAATTGTGACCTTAGATTTATTAATGCAACGTTGAACATGATAAAATGGTTATTTAAACTCACTAACAATACCTTCTAGTTAAGAAAAGGCTTTAATTTTGCAAAGACATCAACACAATAGTTTGAGTTATAGATACAATGGATAAGCGTTGATTCACGAAAACAAACCATTCGCCCTCCGGGCTCATGGTTTCTTTTCAAGAATCAACGCTTATTCATTGTATCTATAAAACATAATATTATTCTAAATATCAGCACAACAATAATAAATCTGCAAATTTGCGGAAGCAAATTTTGTTCTTCCTCGCCGGGATTCGAACTCATGCTATTGGGATATCGAGACAACACCGCCTACATTGTGTCAAGCGCTCTAGACACTCGGCCACCTAGACTGAACAAAACTTCAGCTTTCGGTGACCTAGTGTTACCATTCCTCGTCAGTAGAATCTATAAATGTAACACAGTACATGATATATTAGGCATAAAGATGGAATTGATTGCAGATTAGCTAAATTATCTACCGCAAAGGATCTTAAGATGCAGTAACAGAAATAATAATTTGATAATTACGTCTAAACAAGTGACAACTCTACGACAGATCCATCCAATGGATCACCAACGAAGGTGATACACGGCTGAAAACACATATTATATTCAAAATTACTCTTAATATCAGCACGACAATGTTAAATCTGCAAATTTGCGGAAGCAAATTTTGTTCTTCCTCGCCGGGATTCGAACTCATGCTATTGGGATATCGAGACAACATCGCCTGCCCTGTGTCCAGCGCTCTTTTTATCATTATTATTATGTGTCCAGCGCTCTTAACCAATCGGCCACTTAGACTGAACAAAATCAGCTTTCGGTGGCCTAGTGTTACCTTTCCTCGTCAGTAGAATCTAGAGTTGTAACACAGTACATGATGTATTAGGCATAAAGTTGGAATTGATTGCAGATTAGCTAAATTATCTATCGCAAAAGATCGTAAGATGCAGTCACATAAATAATTATTTGATAAGTATGTCTAAACAAGTGACAACTCTTCGACAGATCCATCCATTGGATCACCAATGAAGGTGATACACGGCTGAAAACACATATTATTCATAATCACTCTAAATATCAGCACAACAATGTTAAATCTTAAAATTTGTGCAAGCAAATTTTGTTTTTCCGTCGCCGGGATTCGAACTCATGCCCACATCTAGGGATAATAATTTTCGTGTTTAGGATAATTTTCTCCACTTTATATTGAAGACTTTCTAGTAATTGGGTACATCTCTGGGATGACGGGAACCATACCGAACACCCGTACGTCAGTGATGGTCGAATAGCCGACATCCACAGAGAATGTCCAAAATTTATACGATTAAAATCCCATGTTCACCTAAAATACGAATTGCATGATTTATTTTCCGTTGAAAATTATGAATTACGCCGTTAGTTTTCTCAATTGAATTGTTTAAGTTTTTAATGTCGAAGCCTTTTATAGCCGACTTTAAGGTATGGGTTTATCTCATTGTTGAAGGCCGTAAGTTTGCCTATAATTGCTTACATCCACTTCATTTGAACTTTGGTGGATATATAGTTGTCTCATTGGTAATAATACCACATCTTCTAGAGATAGACATGGTATCTCTATTTTAAGTTTGTTCTTTATAGTTGTAAATACAAATGTATGTCCATGAATTTTACACTGTCGGAAAATTGAAAAAAATATGTATGTACGAGCTTTAGAAACGAAAAAATCAAGGATCGCCGGGCTATTTTACGTTTCGTGTCGAGTACATTTAATACATTTGATATTTTGGAACATTTTCTTTAACGTTGATGTTCAAATGTTTTTCTAATTCCAAATCGTTAAGGAAAAGACTGCATTAAATACACAAAATATGAACTGTGATCTTAACATTAATCCAACGTTCGTTCGAAATACAAGCCCTATACTGGGATACCAGACATGTATACTAGTCTAGCATTATACGTATTGGTTCGGTTTATTATTACACATTTGTCTGTATAGTAAAATTGTCGGTTGAAGGATTCATAGAAATGTAAACATTCATGGAACTTAGTATCAGGATTTTATTATACACGAGAAGAATGCATCCTCAAAGAGTACGTAATGCAGAGCAGAAGGAAAAAGTATGCCGATAATTACCCAAAGAATTATGATAAATACATCCATAACACTTTATATGTGTTACTACTTATAAATCTTTGTAGACATTTCTTAGCAGATGTTAAAGAAAATAATTCCATATGAAGACATAAGAAAACAAAAGATCTAAAAACACTGTGCGGGACAAATTTGCCATTCCAGAATTGGCAAATCTGACTTTGTCGGTTTACAAGATATCAAAATATTTTTGCCCAAGTGATAGATAATCAAAAATTAAATTTCCCATATGTCCCAACATGTCACCGTTGTCACTGTTGTCACCACAGCTGATTAAAGTAAAATTCCATGGGAATATTCGAAGTTCCCATGGGAAAAGTTAAAGTTCCCATCGGAAAAGTACTTTTCCATGGAATTTCAAAGTTCCCATCGGAACTACAATTTCCCATCGGAACATTAGTATATAGTTTCTTCCCATGGAAATTCTAAATTTCCCAAGGAATTTTTGTTCCCAAGGAACTAATTTTTCTTCCCATGGAACACCTTTTCCCTTGGGAACATTTATTCTTCCCATGGGAACTAAAATTCTTCCCATGGGAACATTTATTCTTCCCATGGGAACTAAAATTCTTCCCATGGGAAGATATATTTTCCCATGGGAACATTATTTTTCTTTTTCTTTTTTTTCAGAATTTGTAAAGAGCTATGAAATATCGCAATGGACTGACAGTTACTAATAACCATGACTGGAACAGTTTAACAAGCATTCCATTTGATAAAAAATGTAATTTCAATAAATTAAAAGTATTTCTATCATACTTTTACACTCAAAAGTCTTTTATTACCGTTGAATGATTGATAGAAATTCTACCGTCCAGCGCTGATTTTACAATTTGAATCTCTCACCTTTGTTTTCGATCAATAGCATCGTGCATTTCATGTAATAGTGTTCGCTGAACTGTCAAGTATCAGAGCCATGCCTTTGTATTTCAGAATTTAATTTAAGAATAAAATTGTAAATCTGTTTTAATCTATATACATGGGGAATCACGAATCGTGTTTAAGATTGTTTTCTAATTATAATCCTATAATTTCATGAAAATGACTTCATAATTATTATTAATGTACTTATTCTTTTCGTCGACGTAACTCGATATGCGTGGTTTTCGCCACTAGAAAGATGTGCACTAACTTTTTAAAGTTTATTTCATTCATTTGGTCAAATTTCCTAATCATGCTAATGTAATATTGTTACTCGTCTACACAAAATCTTTTATTTCAATTCATTTTGGCAAACACCTTTGAAAGTCTGGTTAGATTTGTCTTTATGATCTCTCAGGTAAATATCAAAGAGAATCCAGAGTTTTGCATTTACAAGGACGGATGAGGATTTAATATATACTTTATGATATATCCACTTGTACTTTACCGGTAGGCTGTCTTCGTGTAATTTATGGTTAAAAGGAATACGAATACTTTATTTCTCATAAAACTTATCGAGAACATACATAAACATAACTATAAGGTAAAATTATTACATGCATGTGTAAACGATACAATTAAATTAACTTGGAGGACTGACTTTCACATTTATAACTTTTACATAGTTTTCTAATATTACAATATTTGATGAGTTAAACTGTTGATCAACTTTAAAGATATTAGGGTTTGACTAACAGTAGTTCCGTAAAATTTCCTTCTTTCTATAGTTTAAAGTTCTACAATTCATAATGTAATGATACTCGTCACCAATGTTGTTTGTGTCACAGAGACGGCAGATTATGTTTTCTCTGTAAATCCTGCCACCTTTCAGACTCAATCGGCAAGTGGTGACTACCACATCTATATTTGCATAATATATTAATGAATTTAGTAAGGTAAAATGAAAGAATTTTTCAAATTGTTAATTCTTTTTAAAAATACGATAACATTAAGTTTTATGCGATTCTGCAATAAAAGCAAAGCATTCTTGTTGAAACTGGTCTTTGGGTTTTGTTTAATACATTTTGACACCCATTTATCACAAACTGTGCATTATAATATTGGACATAATCATACCGCAGATCATACCGTAATTATCAAAAATATTTTTCATACATGTATATGATATCCACTTAGTTTCTATTCCGTTATTAGTATAATATAAAACACAAGTTTGTATAATTCAACAAAATTTTACTTTCTTTTCCATTAGAAAGTATACTCTAGAAATGTATCATTCGCAACTTTACATAGGACAGTAATGGGTATCTGTCAAGCTCTGCATACGCTATGAAATTTGGAGTAGACTGTTTTAACTGTAAGGAGCATTGTCGTCTTTGCATCTAGATCAAAGACTAAAATGAATTATTTTCCGATTGGATACAGGTGAAAGAAATATTTAATTTTTAATTGCTGGTGATTTTTGTACGAATAGACTGAGACTACTATAACACATAGAGAACAATTCGAAATAGTTTTGATTTGCAAATTTTTTAAATTTGTATTTTTCCTCACTAGGTACAACCTTCTAAAATTCAAACTGACCACACGCACGATACACGCACGGTGAATGCACGGTGAATGCACGATACACGATACACACACGATGAGCGATGAGCGTTACACGGAGGATTAACGAAAAATGATGAATGATGAACGCACGATACACGCACGATGCACGATGAATGATGAACACACGATATTCGCACGATGAATGATGAATGATACACGCACGGTGAATGATTCATTGACGAATGAACGATAAGCGCTTAATACACGATTCTCAAAGCCATTTTATTTGGAATTGCATTTAAAATTGATGTATGATAATGAAAATATATAAGGGTATACAAATTTTAGATATCTCGCTTTCTGTGTAGATTGTTCGACAGCTTTACTAAACATTCCATGTATTAAATAAATTAATTGTAGTATAGTATTTCTAATATCAATGAGTGTTGTCAAATTATAAAACTCGTCGATTTTTATAATTCTACTTAATATAAATAAGATAAAAAAATATTTATAAATTGCTACATTTTAAAGAGTGGCGATTCCAGCCATTTTAAAAAGAGGGTTATAAACCCAGGATAAAAGGGTGGTTTTAACCATATGTCACCATTCAAATGCATTGATCGTGAAAAAAGGTTCCAAGCCCCATGACACCCCCTCTTCTTTTTATCTGCCTAAATTTGTAACCTTGACTAATAAATTATCATTTGTTTACGTTCAGAAATTTAGGAAAATTTATATATTTCGAAGTTTAGTATGATGTCCATTATCACTGAACTAAAATTCATTTTGTTTAGGGGCCAGCTGAAAACTCCTTCGGTGCGGGATTTTCTCATTGTGTTGAAGACCCATTGATGGCCTTCGACCTGTTTTCTGCCTGTACGTCTAAACACTGCTAAGGACTTATAATATGCCACTAAGGACTAGAAAGGAGCTGTTACTTGTACTCTGTTTTCATATTATGGTAGAGATAGATAGATTTTTAATACATAAATTCCAATTTTTATAGAAAAAGAACCACCAATAAATGAGTAGTTGAACAATATTTGGAACGTGCCGATTTTTCCTTGATATTGCCGAAAATCAGTGATCCGACTGACACGAGCGAACTTACATAACAACTGATTAAACAATCATAATCTCTTTTTTTTTTTACCTAAGTTACAATGTTCCATATATTATCAGAATCGTATGTGTTAATTTAGAGCAAAAGATATAATTTTGTCAGAAAAATCTGATTCGTACAAATTAATTAGAAATAGCTAAGAAAATGACATTTACCAAATAATGAGAAAATTTAAACATTTGTAATACCAAATACTTCATAATATACTTCTGAAACGACTTTTCGTCCTGAATATGCATGAAATTTTTGCCACTGGACGTTTAAACAACCACTGAATAATCAATCAATCAAATTTTGCTCTCAGTAAAAATGAATTAAACAATATAAGCCACAATTGTATCCATCACTTGGTGTCTGTTGTTTGTTTGTACAGTAAACATACTGAATTTGTTTATATTCCTCATACAATTTCAAGTATGTAAGAAAATTTATACATATTTTCAAACATTCTGGCACTTCAAATTTCGAGGAGGTGAGATTCTCGGGTTTTACCTGAAACTCTTTGGGAAAATGCAATTTTAATTTCAATTTGAAACCAAACGGTAAAAGATATCCCAGAGTTTTTAAAATGCATGTCTTATTTGATAAGGAGATTTGAAAAAAAAACGATCTCAATGGTAGTTGAAATTATTCAGTGCAATCATTTTGTGTCCGTCGTTGTCTTTCATACATATCAATTGGTGTATCCACTGTTTGCTGTTCGTTATCTGTTGTTTATGGCAGTCAGGCCTCGCGATCGGTCTCCAAATTTAAGCCCCACTTAGGTAAATTAATAATCATTTATAGGGAGGGCTATTTTCTCGGGACAAACATTATTTTCCTTCCTTAAAACAACTAAACAATTTTCTATATTTTTCATTTGATCATAAACCGATGAATATTTAATGATTTTTAAAAATTAAAAAATATTTTATGGAAAATATATCTAAATGTCTGGGTTATTTTCTTATCCAAATAATAAATTTTCATTTTTTAAGGTAAAAGTGTTACCAGTTATGTAATTTAACACGTGTCTTATGGTTCAGTGATTTTCGGAAAATCAAAGAAAACCGGCACATGCATTGTTCAATTATCATTTGTGATTTTTTATTGATTAAATTTGAATTTATGCATTAAATATCAATCTCTATCTTGATAAGAAATTTGTTTACATGGTATAGTATCCTTTTAATCCTTAGTAGCATATTATAAGTCATTAGTGCACTAAGGAGTCCTTAGCCGTGTTTAGACGCACCCTTTTCTGCTCTTTGGTCGGATTGTTGTCTCTTTGACACATTCTCCATTTCAATCCTCCATTTTATTCAATTAGTTGTGATTCTCTTTATCTCTCTGTTTGATGTTTTGCAGACAAAACAATTCGCAGAATTAATCTAAATAAGCAGACATTAAACTCTTTCTTCTAAAACTTTTAGCATTAAAACCTTATTGCATGAAATTGAATTAGTATGTTATTATCAGTCTTTTTTCGGATTTTTTCATCACATTTTCGGATGACCTTAATAATAGTTACCTATATACATATTGTTTTAGTTGATTATCGTCTCTCATAAATCTGTACAGATTGGCTTATGTATACAAAATGTTTCTTTTATAAATGTATTTTGTAATTTTATACACAAGGTGAGACGTAAATAAAATATTTGATTGATTATAATGATTTTGACAGAAATTTACATACTTAATAATTGAAGAATTCGTTCTTTTATCGACACATTTAAAATTGCTGCCGTAAAATATTATTTTCGCGACGTCAAACTGTGAAATATCGGGAAAAGATGCATTTTTCGAGATTTAACCATTTATTTAGCTTAAAACGAGCATATGGACCCTCTTTTAGAAATGACATTTGGCTTGATACTGTTTGAGGATTATTCGTTCCAACTTTTATGAAGAAATTACCGACTTTTTTAACTAGATAAATATCCAACAAAATACCGTTTTTCTTCTTAAAACAATTTCTTTTAACAAAATTAATTATTAACAAAAATTATTACACAAATGTAGAGTCCAATTTTGTAACGAAGATATTCCTAATCTCTTTACCGAAATCCGCATATCTTTATCTTTTGAAACAAAAAGTTAAGGATGTCTGTTCAAAGGACAGAAATGTACAAGAAATCGAAATGTTAAGTAAATGTCGAATAATTCAAACCCATTTGTCTTTTAAATTTAGCACATGAAGATATAATTTTACTACATATACAAATTGATTTTGTAAAATTTATTTAGCTTGTATGTGAACTTTTGTAAAAATCACTGTGGGTCTAAAACTGTATCGCATGCCCATAATTGTCCTAAAGCTAAATGTCATCGTCAGATTATGAGGGTCTGAATGGGGATTCATTATTTCTGTATTCTATCATTTTAGGCGATTTTTCTATTTGTTATACCTTTTGCCGATCATTCTTTATTTTTCTATAATTTCTAGTACCTCATCATTTTCTTTTCTATATATTTGTCTGGTTATTTTCTGTATTCTTTTTTTTTTTGTCAATAATTTTCTATTCTATAAACCCCATCCACACCCTCATGTATAATGGAAGACGATAAACATTTTAGTATACATACCACCCGTTGTCACTTTCACCTGACATACAAATCACATATTGTTATTTCTCACCTGGACACAGGACTTATATAATATATATATATTACGTAATAATAACGGATATATATAGTAAATTCAGTAGAATATAACCTGTATCAACGCACTGGCTTGTTAAATGTATTTTGATCTGACAACAGTTTATCACATTTTAGTTATTTCAAAATTGAGAATGGAAATGGGAATATGTCAAAGAGACAACAACCCGACAGCCGAAGGCCACCAGTTATATTTGATAATGTTTTAGTTTCGAATAAGGCAAAACCATCGTATTTTCAGAAAATCTCTAAACGGATAATGAGAGTTTAGCGACCTTGACTGGCTATACAGCCAAAGCACGGTCGGTCTCTAAAAGTTGCCGAATTTAAGAGCCTATATCAAGAGATAGGCTTTACCTAGCTTTAGGTGTTTAAAAATATCCATTTAAGAACCAAATTGTGGCTTCTTTATATTTATACCAAAATTGAGTTCAAGGCAGTATTTTGTCGAAGAGAACAATTACCCAAAGTGCAACATGCGAGAAGAGGTTTCATTTCCCTTTTTCTTAATTGAAGTGACTAATCTTTGAGATTACGTCACGGAAATATATTTGAAATGAAAAGTGCAACTGGATGCATCCCTAAAAAAGAAATTAAAAAAATCTATATATATATAAAGTGACGGGTATTCGTCAATCAGACAGCAATCCAACATAAACACAAGTACAGAAGTTACCTGACATCTAGAATAAGAGGTTTAAGCATACCCCGCGCTGGTATCAAATTTCTGAGTTGTGAGTAAAATTCAATATACATGTAGGACTGTGAAACGGAAATATACGAAAGATTTGTTTTACGTACGATGGAGTGTCATTCCCTAAATACATACGGGTCCACAAACTATTCTTATGATTATATAACGGTAAATGAGGATCTCATTAGAGGAACAAATTCAGTAAAGATACATGTTGAAGAAAGAATAATTTCCACATGCAAAACATCAAATAGGACGATCTCTCAATTAGTACATGGCAACTTTAACTATTACATCCATAGACAATAACACTAGTAAATGCTTTATATACTGACATTGAAACAAACATACTGCTCATAATAATTGCACATCTGTAGACTTTAATCTAGGTATCCCGCGTTATATAAACCATCGCACACCATCGAACAGCTCATCGCACTTCGGCGCAGACCAGCGCACTTCACGCGTGACCATCAAACTTCATGATCTCCATTGCACCTCCGAGTCATACATATATATATATATACACTTCTTTTACTTGATTTTAATAATTGCATACTCTTTTATTCCGATTTTCTGATAATGGTTTTATTATTTTAATTTCCGTAGGTATTGCCCAAAGAAATATGGTTTATTTAAGGGTTTACACATCTTTATAGCTAGATATAGGAAGATGTGGTGTGAGTGCCAATGAGACAACTCCCCATCCAAATAACAATTTATAAAAGTAAACCATTATAGGTCAATGTACGGCCTTCAACACGGAGCTAAAATATTTTGATACTTATATCATGAACAGATATCTATGACAAACATTTCTGAAATTGTCAGTATATAAATTTAGATTTTTTTAAGAAACGTAGGTTTCAGCTACAGCAGACTAAATTGGCCTTTGATGGATTGAAGGCTTATGTAAAATAAGAAAATGTGGTATAATTGCTAGTGAGTCAACTATTCAAGAAATTCAAATTAAGAGGAATGTTAGCAGTTATATCTATACGACCTTCAATAATGAAAAAATACGGAAACTGTAAAGTCGGTTATTAAAGGCCCCGCCCCGACATGAAAAAATATGAAACAATTCAATTGAGCAAACTAACGGCCTTCTTTATTTCAAAGCTATCTTGCCACAAAAAAAAAGCCCAAATACATGTATATAACAGAATTGATGTTACGAAAACCACTGAACTACGTGCTTTTGACTTTGGACAGACACATAAATACACAGAATGTTGTGAATGTATAGGTCCTTTATTGGTCATATAGCTCTACACTCCTTCTTTAGCTTTCAAATATTTAGCATTGAGCGTTCCTAGTGAAAGTAAATCCAGAAAAGCGTTACGGATGCATGAAATTTATAAAGTGTTGTTTTGTGAGGGATCAAAACGTAGGATCGGTGTTAATGTCTGTTTTATATGTGCAAGAATATCGGCCTTCTAACTTTAGTGAAAATCTGCAGTTGTTTCATGTATTTGATATGCAAATTATCACAAAACTAAAAGGATAAGATGGATGAATTAATAGTTGATCGGTTAACGTCCAGCGGCATATATTATAGATTCAGTATTAGGGGAGTACAATAATTATGAACATTGGCAATCATACCACAACTTCTTTTTATAAGAACGTACATGTGTAGATTTTCGTCTTTACTGTAAACGACAGTGTCCCCGGAGTCAAAGCCGAAATCAAACTTGTGTTTGTATTTTTCAATCTTTTATATCCGATAAAATGAACAAAAATCTATCAGATAAAACTACCGATTTTTCTATGAGACAAAATTTATCTTTATTGAGTCAAATTTGTCATATGGATTCATAAAGGACAAAAATGTCCTCAGTAACGGAACAAAAATACCCCATGGTAAAAAATCCGTCATTCTTTAATAATCTTAGAAGGTTAACAAAGTACTATTGTGAATTATTTTTTCGGATATTAATCTTTAGACATTCATTAAAAACGGTGTCCTTGATATGCAACCATGAACACAATGAAAAGTGAATCCGTGAAAGTGTTCCATGTTTATTCCATTCAAATAAAGACTTGTTATGATAATACCTTATATTAAACTATTTTATAAAAAAAAATAAAAAAATAGAATGTATCTTAAACTCATAAACACAATTTCAAGTTTAAAAGTTCCTCAATTTAAAATCCTTAAGGAATACGTGATATATTTGCCTGATCTTGTACTTGTTTAATTAAAAAAATGCCTTCAAATACATATTATGAATATTTTTATTCAATTTTCCACAAAAAATATTTAGCTTAGTTTAAATGAAAATAAAGAACAGAGAATAAAAACACTGTTGAAGAAAAAATACATATTCGTGTTAAATTCGCCTCAGTTTAATTTGTTAATTCATGTTTGACATCTAACATCTTAATCCGCAATCCACATTTACCCAACAATCTTGTATATTGTATTTTCTAAATGGAATAACCTTACGTGCATGTGACCATCAAAAACTAAGACAAAAATGATATTTGTAATGGTATTTATCAAAACTTAAATGTTTGAAAATATCTTAGTAGAATATGAATTTGCCAAATAAGCGAAGAACTATAATCTAGCCTAGTTCAACATTGGAGAAATGACTCAGGTTGAACGTTAATACTGATTCAATATTTTATTATAGTCTCACCACATACAAACATAAAATGAGAATCACAGAAATAAACATAAAACATTAAAACATTTGCATTGTATGTACCAATCTTAAAAAGAATAATGAGAGACTTTTAAGACACAATATATTTACTCATTTACATTTAAAATTTACAGTGTCCTCCTGTACTATATGAAAATAAAATATTTTTTTCTTTGAGAACTAGGAAATAAAATGCCTTTCTTTTCAATAAAATATTGTTGATGTTTTTGGCAACTATAGCAGCAACATTGCCGTTATTAAATAAAAATATAAATTTTTCGCTATCTGATAATTATAGGTTAAAATGTTCATTAAAATGTTTAGCTTAATGTATCATAATTTGTCTTAAATCTACATATAATGGGCATTTTAAAATGACATGAAGTTCATCTTCAATAGTAGAGCTACACAACATGTCATCTCGTGGACTTCTTTTCTTTCATACTTTCCAGTTTCTATTTTTAGTGGAGCTACCCCACATCTAAATTTTGCAAAAGCACTTTTGTTTTAATTGACAGAATATTTTAACAAATAACAGTTGGCCAACAGTAAATTTTAAGCCCATTTCGCTCAGTTGAATAGAAATTCCAATTTTAACTGTTCTGTCGTAGAAATGTCATCATGTTATTGTTTGTACGTAGAACATGTATCATTATATTAAAATGTGTCAGTCCCAGCCAAGATTCACTGAATAACCACGAAATGTTTACACAGTCATGATAAATAAATTTTACACAAAAAGTCATGAATCTGTATGAACGTTATGTACGATGAAGTTAATTAAGTGTTCACAAGAAAGTAAGTATGAATGTAAATTTTATTTAAAGTCGGAACATATATATATACACTTTAACCGTGAGATAAAATATAAGCTTTGATGAGCACTATAACCGACTATCATATAAAAACCGCAATGAATGAACGTTACACGATTAGAGATGAACGTTTGACAAATGCACGTTATCTGATGTACACAGTTATACACGATTGACGAACGCACGATACACGGTTATAAGAATGAATGATTGATGAACGCACGATACACGGTTAGGAATGAATGATTGATGAGCGCACGATACACGCACGATACACGATTAAGAATAAACGATGCACGCACGTTACACGGAAAATACACGGAACGATGAATGATGAGCGCACGATTGGTACACGTACGATACACGCACGATACACGCACGCAACACGCACGATACACGATGAACGCACGGAATAATGGTCAGTTTGAATTATAGAAGGTCTGTAGGTGAAATTATGTATAAAATTTATTGTAAAATTGCGAAACTTGCATTACGGGCATATTCTATACTTCTAAGTTTGAATTAAGAGTCTAAACTTTTCAAATATTGTATACGCAACCAAATCTTTGTAATCTTATACATGTATTAGTTATGTTTTGTCAAAGGCGTTTGATTGGGTATTAGTTTAAAGTAGGCGTGGTTTTCGGAAACTTTCCTCCAATCAACTGCCTATTCGACAAACCTGTGTGCGCTGATGCGTGTAAACTGGCTATTGTAACGGCACGTGTCTTATATCGGAATCTGTCGTGCGTGACCAATGTTTATTGTAGAATTTCTTGTCATGTGGTCAAATTATCTGACATACAAGTTTTAAAGGTTGAAACTTAAATTTGCTTTTGAAAGATTATTTTCGGCAGTGCCCCGATATACGGTCCTAAAGTGTTTAAGAAAAACAAGACTTTAAAAGAAGGACGCATATTAACAGATAATATAATCTGGGACTATTATACTTAGTATTATAGTCCCAGATATAATACATGTATTATATGGTTCTGATATTAACTATAACGTGTTCTGAAAAAATTAAGTGTCCGAGAATTTGAATTACCTAATATGGGCATCTCGATCACTTTCGACAAAATATTATTGCATGAATGGTAAATCGCTGATTTTTTAATTCTAGAAGTGGTTTGTGACTGTTATAATAGAGACATTTATACGCATTCTGTTTAAGTTTACAATGAACACACTATACATTTTTCTTTGAAATATCAATCATTTTTGGGCCAACTTGCTTTTTCTTTTTATTCGTAAAAAAATTATCATACGTTTCATTATATTTGAATGCTTCAAAAATGCTTCAAAATAGTACTATAAGCCTGTATTGTTGTTATGTTTTAGGGTCAATGACTCTCAAAAAAAAAGTAAAATAATTGTATATTTAATTTGAATAATTGTTTCAATTGTTAATATCAATTAAGGTCAGCCAAACCCAAATTCAACAACAAGGAGTGTCATTCACCGGGTTTATTTTTTTTTTCCATATATACATGATGACTTCCTATATAACGATTGAAAATCAATTTTGAACAACGAATTTGTCACAATTTCGCTTTTGTCGTCTGTCCAACTTAGTTTGGTCTTGCAATATGCATGAGATACTTGTCACTGAACGTTGAACAAACAGTAACTATCCACCAATCCATCGCAATTGCGATACCTCTGTTACATACCCGTCATTTTGTCACATGCTTGGTACTATTCTTTGAACAAATTTCGTGTTGTAGCCGATTTTGTCCTACATTTAAATTGTTCTTGTCAAGTAATACAGTAGTGATTTCGGTTTGTATAATCATACAACAAAAGTCTATATTGGTATACTAGTAGTAAGTTATTGTTTCATTTTATATGTTTACTATTGGTGACATCAAATAAAATGTTTTGCAGGTTGTACTAAGCCATACGAAATTTAAATATCATATTTATATGCAAACTGAAGGATCAAAAATTTAATGATTTATGTAAAAACTATAATGAATACGGAGCGGGGGTATTGCACGAAGTCATCCAGACTAGCCGAATTATAAATCCTAGCCTCCGTACTTGTATGATCATTTGATCCAAAATTAAGCTTGTCAGATGGAAGAAAAAAAACAACGCTTTTGGTTAAGGACTACAGTTTGAAAAGTAACATTTGCTACCAATCCATGCAAAATAGTAAGATGTATGTTCCTGAGCGTATAATGCACAAAGAAAGGGTTGTTATGTACTTTTGAACTTAGTAAGGTAGTATGGTTACCATACGCCTTCCTGTTACAGATACGATCGACGTGCACTACAGCAGAATTACGGTTTCAGTTGTTATAGTACACACACAAATTAATTGGGCTAATTTGAAATCTCCTGCATAGTTTATTTCATTGGCAATCATATTCAAGAAAAGTTGTATATCTTGAATATTCTGTAATATCTTTATGAAGCTTGATTGAGACGTAGATTCACTCAGATACCGATCATTGTTATCTTTTCTTAATTTACACAAATGAATGTCCGGGATTCGGAATATGGCAGTTATACATATATTCTCAGTTTATATTTAGTTTGAAGCATTATCGAACTAATACGACTTTCATCTTTAAAATTTACTTTGCATTAAATATCGAAATAAGATTACATAGGAATAACTTGTGGTGTATTTATGTATATGTAATAAAAAGAAAGAAAAGAAACCAACAGCAATATTTGACGAAGACGAAATTAATGATGGAATTTTAATGTCCAGTGACATATATTACAATGCATGTCGAAACAGAACTTGAAATTGACAATAGGTATTAATAGAACCGTCGCTTTTCCAAAGAATTCACGCTTAGTTGGGATTTCACGTGCTATTTCACAAGGTTCGCATTATAGTTATACAGGTACAAAATAACTAACAATTGTAATGATTTCGTTAACTGTTCTAGAACGTTCTAGTTGAAATATAAATCTGTGATTTTCTATATTCGTACTTTCGACGAAGCAAAGTAAGTTCTATATAGATCTGGACATATATGCATAAAACAATATCCAATCGTAGTATAAATTTATTGTAGAACATGTAGAAAAATCCGTCCGTTCGGGTCAAATTTAACTTAAGTACCATTATGCATATACGGACCCTGAATTCAAATCAGATCTGTTCTGGCGGTTTTTGTCTTTTTTTCAAAATACATATTTTTAATTGTGACTATCTTTAGTTCCGAATCTTTCTATCTTTCTAAACCAACGATCGGCAAGTGCGTTCATTTTTGTGAATTAATATTTAAATGTTTTGAAATATCCATTATTATTGACAAGTAGTACAAACTTACATTTTTCAAATTTTACCGATGGAATATATCTCAATAAATTGTTAATTCCTCAAATCTTTGGTTGGAATTAAATATCATTCATTGCACGAGAACTGTATTTCATAAACAACTGGTAGTAAAATTGACTACACGTATGAGTTTAGTAATATATAGTATATCAATGTACACATGATGCATATTATAAAAGAAGATTTTTAAAATAAAGTTCCAAATTACCGTCCGCGCGTACACTGCTCAGCAGGCGGTGCGATGCGTAAACCTGCATTACGTGTAATAAGAGTTTTTAAGCCCGACAGGAAATCGCTTGAATACCTGGAAGTGTCACCTCACAGTACCTCTGGCAATAATTTCCTTAGCCATGCTGATGGTCAAGTTAAGGAATTAAATAAAGGTATTATATAAATACTGGGACATAAAATATTTTATAAATGTATATTAGTCCCGGATAAAAAATATTGAAACAATTTTACACGGAACACCGCGAGTTAATTAGGGTTTCTAACTATATATGAGAGAATCCATAAAAGAAATTGCTCTCAATTAATTCCCTATATTTACTTGAAAACTTGATATATGCATTATAAAGAAATAAATTTGATCGTATAACTTTAACCTTTATTATTCTAATTATGGAATATGCATACATATGTCAGTCGTTAAGCTACATATTTCGTTTAGGTGTCAGACCACCAATTACTCCCTCCAATTTAGAACGTATGTGAAAAGTAGCCCTACTCTGACACAAAATAGTGCTTTTGGTGTCATTGTTTACTTAAACTAACCAACAAAGTTGCAGAAATGAAACTTTTGGTGAAAGGGAAATATATTTAGACCATTTTGAGCCAAAATTCACTTGTCTATGAGTTTGCATTAAAAATTCAGGATTAATGCGCTACATAGTATACTAATTTAAGATTTCAGAAAACCGGGAGTTATTTTGGTAGTACCTGTGTTTTCAAGATCAGAATTTTCTTATAAGACTTTAAACATGGGTTGAAAATTGGCATGTAGAAAGGTGATACATGTACAATTCAGGATATACCTGGTTTCTTTGAAGTTAAACTTAAGGTAAAATATTTAGAAAGCTGTGAAAATTGAAAAATTTAGTTGAACAGATTGGATTTTTAATTGGTGGTCTGACACCTCGAAATAGGCCGGAAATTGCTAGTAGACAGAAGAAAGTCAAGAAAGCTCATCGTGCTATATTCTTTACATAAAGAGACTGCCCTTGATTATCTCTGCGATTTAATGCTCCCAATTATTGGTCAAATTCAGATTATGATTTACGAATTAGTAACAACTATGTAGTACCCCGCGTCATAGACTAGATATAACCAAAACATCTTTTTTCCCATTTACTTCTATTGAATGGAATTTTAAACCCCGACATATGGACTTTCTGAAATATAAAACAGCCACCCTTCTTCTTTCGTTGTGGTGTTAGAAAACTTGATATCATTCATTGTTCAGAAGTATGCGAAGCTCCTTCAATGCAGATCTGTGTTAATATTAAACTAAATCCCGCATGCAGATCTGTGTTAATATTAAACTAAATCCTGCATGCAGCTGTAGCCATGCTGTTGAGGATTGTATTTACAATTTTTTCGAGTGCCCATTTCACAATGAAGCAAGAGAAATATTGTTTTTGATTTTAAAAAGATATTTTATACCAATTGACCTTATATTGGCTGTTCACGGTGACCTTTATACATTTCAGCAAAGTAAAGCAATTTTTTAATCTGTGCAATCTTATATCAGAATTACACAAAGATTCAGAACTTCGCATACAATTAAAATTCTGAATTCCTACTTTTCACGCCAGTTCATATTACAAAAACATTATATTGCATTTTCGTTTTTGTTTATAGTTTGTATTACATCTATTTCTATTTTGTTTTTCGTTATTATCTTATGTATTTTGTGTTCAATCCCGTATGCTACTTTTGAAAATAAAATGTGTTTAAACAAAACAAACAAAACGAAGATCAGTCACACAAAAACCTCAAAGTAACAAACTTGTACATTTGGTACATGTACATGTATATGTCACAGAAATCACTAATCCATGTCAATGTTAAGTTTTAAAACAATACAACGGAGACTAATAATATGACTTCAATTTACTTTTTTTTGTTCTTGTAATTCATCTACATCAACTGCCTATACAAAAATAATACGAAAGGAATAAAAATATTGAAATAAAGACGTCCGTAGAAATACCACAAATGACCACCTCAATAATACGCACTAGGGACTTGATGTGATGATACAGTTGCCACAAAGGATATGAAATATAAAAGTAGGCTATGTTATTTTAAATTAAAAAATAATTCCAAATTATATAATCACATCTTTAGTAATTACCATGTAAATGTTTTAACGACACGTGCCACACTCTATTGATCGTCATCTGTGTGTAATCGATCGAAATTCATGTTCATTCAACCAGAACCCGTTAATTACGCACGTGTATACAGATTGTAAATGAATATATTATCTCAGCATGTTATCATGGTTATAGTGTTTTGTTTTATGGGTCTTGTATTTTGCCAAAAAAAAAAAAAAAAAATTAAATGGGGTATTTTAAGCACCGGAAAAAGTTGTTAATCCTGCATTTTCAACAAATTTTTATTTTCTAGAAGAAAACAATTAAACGGAAAACATGTTCCATACATAAAATATCTGTTTCAATGAGAAGAAAAATTGTTCCCATAGGTAGACAAATTTTCCCATGGAAGAAAATTGTTCCATGGGAAGAAAAATTGTTCCCATGGGAATATAAACTGTTCCCATCGGAAAAATTAAATTCCATGGGAACTCTCTGTATTCTTCTTTTCCCATGGGAACTGTAAAGTTCCGATGGGAACTTTAAAATTCCATGGGAAAAGTACTTTTCCGATGGGAACTTTAACTTTCCCATGGGAACTTCGAATATTCCCATGGAATTTTTAAATTTCCATGGAAATGTACTTTAATCAGCTGTGGTGACAACAGTGACAACGGTGACATGTTGGGACATATGGGAAATTTAATTTTTTATTATCTATCACTTGGGCAAAAATATTTTTGATATCTTGTAAACCGACAAAGTCGGATTTGCCAATTCTGGAATTGCAAATTTGTCCCACACAGTGTTTAAACATATTATGCTTAGTGTTAAATGAAACAGTCAAACACTTTCAAGCTAATTGTTATGGCGTTTCCTATTTCGTGGTCTTGCACCGCTTTCGTATATGTTAGACAGACATGTATAACCCCTACCCATTCTGTATATGCATGTCTAAAGATAGAGCCTATAATCTAATGGTTGTCGCCAGAAGCTGTTGTCATACTTGGTTGTTGTTGTAGTTTAAATTGGGTTGTTGGTTTTCTTTCTTTAAACCGTTTTCCATTTTACGTCATAAAGGGAATTTCAAAGGTTACTAGATGTATTCTACACTACAAACCAGTGAAAGTCTGAAATAGCCTATATCTGTACTCGACTGTACTGACTTTTACTCGACCAGTCTGAATTGGTCTGAATTTTACTTGATATTACTCGACCCCAATCTTAACCATACTCGATTTGTACTTTAACCTTATCTTTGCCATTGAAAAAGTCTGAACTATTACTCGACCAGTCTGAAACAGTCTTACCCCATTCTTGACCAATTCTCAACCAATTTTTTTTTCAGTCTGAACCATACTCGACCAAAGGTCTGAACAATGCTCGACCAGTCTGAACCAGTCTGAACCATACTTACCAAATAACCTCAACTTTTTAAATTTAATTGTTTATATATACATTTATACACATTGTAACTATCTTTTAATTGACAGCCACAATAAAGTAAAGCTATATTTACAGATTTTACAGCCTTACATGATTATCACATTTATCAAATTGATATCTGGACACAGTGCAGGCGGTTTTGTCTTGATATCCCAATAGCATGAGTTCGAATCCCGGCGAGGGAAGAACAAAAATCTGGATCCGTAGATTTGCAGATTGAACATTGTTGTGCCGATATTTAGAGTAGTTATGAATATATTTATAATATATATAATTGTTTTCTGTTTAGTATTAAATTTATAATTAAGATCCATTTACTACATCGGTGATCCGTTTATTTGGGAATCGCCAATGGCAGTCAGCAGGGTTTAAGAACATTTGTTGTTCGACCAGTTAGTCAAATGCGTTTTGTTAAAATATACTTTTCACTTTTTGGTCTTTTGGAAAATGTTGTTTGTGCTGTATTTAGACCCTCTAACAAGAAATTTGCTTTGCATGCACACGTATAAAAATTGCTGTTTTATCTAGCGCAATCATAGGTTTGAACGTTGTTTTCAATTTAGACTTGTTTATATTTTTCGTTTGGACTTGTATTATATTTGCTTCGGGTTTAAATGATCCGTTCATCCTATTTTGACTCCTCAAAATTCAAGAGTCTATCCTAAATTGAGGTAAATTGTATGGCTTTCCAAATACCGTTTCGATTCCTAACATCACTGAAGAGACATTAATTGTCGAAATCCGGATATGGTGTACAAAACCTTTGCACCTTTTGTTTGTGGTATACCACCTTTTCCGCAAGTTTATTGTTTACTGTTTAGTATTCAATTTATAATTAAGATCCATTTATTACATCGGTGATCCGTTTATTTGGCAATCGCCAATGGCAGTCAGCAAGGTTTAAGAACATTTGTTGTTCGACCTGTTAGTCAAATGCGTTTTGTTAAAATATACTTTTCACTATTTTGGTCTTTTGGAAAATGTTGTTTGTGCTGTTTTAGACCCTCTACCAGGAAATTTGTTTACATGCACACGCATAAAAATTGCGATTTTATCCAACGCAATCATAGTTTGAACGTTGTTTTCAATTTAGACTTGTTTATATTTTCCGTTTGGGCTTGTATTATATTTTCCTTTGGGTTTATATGATCCGTTCATCCTATTTTGACTCTTTAAAATTAAGAGTCTATCTAAATTGAGGTAATTATATGGCCTTCAAATACCGTTTCGATCCTAACATCACTGAAGAGACATTAATTGTCGAAACCGGATATGGTGTATAAAAATTTTGCACCTCATGTTTGTGGTATACCATTTTTCCACAAGTTTATTGTTTACTGTTTGGTATTAAACCATATAAGATCCATTTTGTACTGGTGATCAATTTATTTGGCAATCGCCAATGGCAGTCAGCAGGGTTTAAGAACATCTGTTGTTCGACCTGTTACTAAATGCGTTTTGTAAAACATACTTTTCACTATTTTGGTCTTTGAAAATGTTTTTGTGCTGTATTTAGACCCTCTACCAGGAAATTTGTTTACATGCACGTATAAAATTGCGATTTTTATCCAACGCAATCATAGGTTTGAACGTTGTTTCAATTTAGACTTGTATATAATATATAATATATAATATATAATATATAATATATAATATATAATATATTATATATACAAGTCTAAATTGAAAACAACGTTCAAACCTATGATTGCGTTGGATAAAAATCGCAATTTTATACGTGCATGCAAACAAATTTCTGGTAGAGTGATCTTAAAACAGCACAAACAATATTTTCCAAAAGAACAAAAAAGTGAAAAGTATATTTTAACAAAACGCATATGACAAGCAGGTCGAACAACGGATGTTCTTAAACACTGCTGACTGCCATGTCGATTGCCAAATAAACGGATCAGCAGAAGTAACAAATGGATCTTAATTATTAATTTAATGCCAAACAGAAAACAATAAACTTGCGGAAAAATGGTGTACCGCAAACATGAGGTGCAAAATTGGTACACCATATCCGGATTTCGACACTTAATGTCTCTAAGTGATGTTAGAATCGAAACGGTATTTTGATGGCCATTTAATTTACCTCAATTTAGGATAGAGTCTTGAAGAGTCAAAATAGGATGAACGGATTATAAAACCCGAAGGCAAATGTAATACAAGGCCAAACGAAAAATATAAACAAGTCTGAATTGAAAACAACGTTCAAACTTATGATTGCGTTGGATACCAACTGCAATTTTATACGTGTGCATGCAAAACAAATTTCTTGGTAGAGGGTCTAAATACAGCACAAACAATATACATAATTACTCTAAACATCAGCACAACAATGTTAAATCTGCAAATTTCAGTGATTTTGTTGGCTGTGAGTACGAAAGTTAACAAAGGTAGTTATATAACTATTGTATGTAATCATGAAACCTAATGTAGTTTTTATTTAAGACTTTAAATGAATTAACAATGATTATTTTTTCTTAAAACAGATGGCAAACAAGAAGCACCTTAATAAGGTTTTATTACCCTCAGTACAGGTGTGTTTTCAGTTTGTTTTGTTTTTGTTTACCAAGACTCAGACTTCAAAATAAGATGACTTGACTATATCAATTTGATAAATGTGATAATCATGTAAGGATGTAAAAATCTGTAAATATAGCTTTACTTTATTGTGGCTGTTGTCATGTCAGTTAAGAAGATAGTTACAAAGTGTATATAAACAATTAAATTTAAAAAGTTGAGGTTATTTGGTAAGTATGGTTCAGACTGGTTCAGACTGGTCAAGCATTGTTCAGACCTTTGGTCGAGTATTGTTCAGACTAAAAAAATTGGTCGAGAACTGGTCAAGAATGGGTTAAGACTGTTTCAGACTGGTCGAATAATAGTTCAGACTTTTTCAATGGCAAAGATAAGGTTCAAGTACAAATCGAGTATGGTTAAGATTGGGGTCGAGTAATATCAAGTAAAATTCAGACCAATTCAGACTGGTCGAGTAAAAGTCAGTACAGTCGAGTACATATATAGGCCATTTCAGACTTTTACTGGTTTGTAGTGTATAATACATCTAGTAACCTTTATAATTCCCTATAATGATGTAAAATGGAAAACGATTAAAAGACAGAAAACCAATAACCCAATTTAAACTACAACAACAACCAAGTATGACAACAGCAACTGACGACAACCATTAGAGTATAGGCTCCCATCTTTAGACATGCATATACAGAATGGGTAGGGGTTATACATGTCTGTCTAATATATACGAAATCGGTGGAAGGCCACGATATAGAAAACGCCATAACAATTAGCTTGAAAGGGTTTGACTGGTTCATTTAACACTAAGCAGGACTTTAATACATAAGCTAGTACGTTGCCTAATATGTTTGATCTTCTGTTTTCTTATGTCTTCATATTGAATTATTTTCTTTAACATCTGCTAAGAAATTTCTTCAAAGATTTATAAGTACATGTAGTAAGACATATGAAGTGTTATCACTACAAACTGCTCAGAGTCTGAAAAGACCATATTGTGCTCGGCCAGCAAGGTCGAGCACAGATTTTACTTGATAAGACTCGACATAATCTCGACAGTACTTAACTGTTCTTAACTGTACTTGACTTTGGTCTCGACTTTACTTAATAATTCTGATTCAGTACTTAATAATATTGGTATAGTCTGAAATTGTCTCGACAAATGCTCATCCAGTCTCGACTCAGTCTCGACCAGTCTCGACCTGTCTCGACCAGTCTTGATTCATTCTCGACCAGTCTCGACCTGTCTCGACCAGTCTCAACCTATAAATTTAGTCTAGACTGGTCTGAATCAGCTCATCTAACTCAGTTATATATTGATCTTACAACATTCTAGGTTATTTGGTAGTTTGTTCATTGCTGTCAAATTAAAGGATTTAATTTATAGGTAAAAAGCTAGAATTTTCAGTTTTGATTAAATTAGATAGTCACCTTTAATTATTTCTATAACTTTTCAAAACAACTTGGATTTTCATAAAACTCTACAGCTATCTCAATTATACATTGAGCTAAGAGAATGCCAGGTTGTTTAGTAGTTTGATTTATTGCTGTCAAATTTAAGGATTTAATTAATAGGTAAAAAGCTAGAATTTTCAGTTCCGACTGAATTCAAATAGTCATCTTTAATTTTTTCATAACTTTTCAAATCATATTGGATTCATCAAACTTTACAGCTATCTCAATTATATATTGATCTTACAGAATGCTAGGGTGTTTGGTAGTTTGGTGTATTACTGTCAAATTTAAGGACTTAATAGATAGGACAAATAAGCTAAAATTTTCTATTCAGACTAAATTCATATAGTCAGCTTTAAATTTTTTATAACTATTCCAAATCAACTTGGATTTTCATACAACTATAGAGCTATCTCAATTATATATGATCTTACAGAATGCTAGGTTGTTTGGTAGTTTGGTTTATTTCTTTCAAATTCTATGATTTAATTTGTAGGTAAAAAAGCTAGAATTTTCAGTTTCAGACTAAATTTAGATAGTCACCTTTAAACATTTCTATAACATTTTCAAATCAATTCGGACTTCATCAAAATCTACAGCTATCTCAATTATATATGGATCTTTCAAAATGCATTTGTCGAGACCATTTAAGACTATACCAAGATTATCAAGTACTGAATCAGACTTATTAAGTAAAGTCGAGACCAAAGTCGAGTACAGTTAAGTACTGTCGAGATTATGTCGAGTCTTATCAAGTAAAACCTGTGCTCGACCTTACAGGTCGAGCGTAAAATATAATCTTTTCAGACTCTGAGCAGTTTGTAGTGTTATGGATGTATGGCCATTGTTATATTATAGTTCGTTTCTGTGTGTGTTACATTTTAATGTTGTGTTTTTGTCGTTGTTTTCCTCTTATGTTTGATGCGTTTCCTCAGTTTTAGTTTTTAACCCGGATCTATCGATTTATGAGTTTCGAACATCGGTATACTACTGTTGCCTTTATTTAATCATAATTCTTTGGGGCATTATCGGCATACTTTTTCCTTCTGCTCTGCATTACGTACTCTTTAAGGATGCATTCTTCTCGTGTATAATAAAATCCTGATACTAAGTTCCATGAATGTTTATATTTCTATGAATCCTACAACCGACCATTTTACTATACAAACAAAGGTGTAAAGATAAACCGAACCGATATATGTGTAATGCTAGACTAAGTATACATGTCTCGTATCCCGGTATAGGGCTTGTATTCCGAACGAACGTTGGATTAATGTTTAGATCACAGTTCATTTTTGGTGTATTCGATGCAGTCTTTTCCTCAAAGATTGGGAATTAGAAAAACATTTAAACATCAATGTTAAATAAAAGAACAGTTAAAAAATGTCGAAAAATATCAAATGTATTAAATGTACTCGACACGAAACAGTAAAAAGCCTGGCGATCCGAGATTTTTCGTTTCTAAAGCTCGTAAAACATACTTTAGTTTATTTTCCGACAGTGTAAAATTCATGGACATACATTTGTATTTTCAACTATAAAGAACAAACTTAAAATAGAGATAACATGTCTATATAAAGACATGGTATCTCTAGAAGATGTGGTATTATTGCCAAGGAGACAAATATCCACCAATGTTCAAATGAAGTGGATGAAAGGAATCATAGACAACTTACGGCCTTTAACAGTGAGATAAACCCATAACGTATAGTCGGCTATAAAAGGCCCCGACATAAGAAAACTTAAACAATTCAATTGAGAAAACTAACGGCCTAGTTTATAATTTTCAACGGAAAATAAATCATGCAATTCGTATTTTAGGTGAACATGGGGATTTTAATCGTATAATTTTGGACATTCCTGTAGATGTCGGCTATTCGACCATCACTGACGTACGGGTGTTCGGTATGGTTCCCGTCATCCCAGAGAATTTGGCTAGGAATCAATAAATAGATTTATGGATAGACAAAGAATTGCCTACTACACTAGATTAAAAACCTGCCCGATAATCGACTGTTTAAAATTATCCTAAATGAAATTATACCTGTAAAATGTAATGAATGGAAATATATAGAAAATATCGAAACTATTCTACAGACTGCCGGCCTTGATCATTATGCAAACGGAAACATAAACGTTAATATCTTTCATACACTTTATGGTAACGATACGACCAATAATCAGCTATTCAATATTCTAGGAAAGAGTAGTCTTAACTTGTACCAATCATTTGTGGTTGGTAAACGTAAGCAGTTGTATTTATCAAACGTTGACGACTTCCGCTCAACAAGGCTAAACATTTTGGCAAGAACGAATTGTCTGCCTTTAAATGCCACGCTTCAACGAATGAATCTTATAACAAACAATGAGTGTCAGTTATGTTCCTCAAATGCGACTGAGAATATTTTTCACGTTATGTTAGATTGTCCTTCTTTCTCGTCTATCAGAAAAAGAACAAGTACTGACATGGATATCTGCTTTTCAGAGTTGCCGCCCTTAGCACAAGTACAGTTCATGATAGGGATCTGGGTTACTTGTATTCTCCAGACTTAGGTAGTAGTTTAGATAAGATCGGGAAAACATATCTTACAGACGTTACGAATGAACGTTCTTTTTACTTGATAAAATTTCAAATGTTTAATATCATGAACTGTGTGTGAACGTTTTAGTTTCAAGGTTAAATTTTTTTATCTTTTATGGACGACAGAAAGATTTCAAATAATCGATGAATATGAACTTGTGTATGGTAATGTACTTTTACGAAATAACCAATGTATTATGTTTTTAGTGTTAATGTATTTATTAGGCTTTTAAATATTTGCAAGTATATTGTACCATGTTCTACTACAATCATATAATGTTATTTGTAAATACTATGTTTTGATGACGCAGGTGTCAGTATCCCACTGGCGCTTGCCCCGTTGTAAAGGGTAGTTTCACAATAAAATATATATATGACAGACATGAACCAACGACAACCGCTAAAATACAGGCTCCTGATTTTGGACAGGTATATAAATAATGTGG
>JAASAO010001713.1:0-30190 GCA_017311375.1 Mytilus coruscus | reverse complement strand
AAATAAGTTTTCGCGAACTCTGTCATTCTTTTTGTCTTAATTACCCTGTCAAGGTGTTTTTATCAGGTATTTATCCATCTAGATAAAACTCAATCATGAAAAATTAAGATAACACTTCCGTTAGATGGCGGATAAAACCTAATCGACAATCCAAGACCAATGAAGAAAAATTATGCAATGTTTATGAGATCCGGAATTGTATACTCCTTTATTTATTGTGGCTATTGATCTGTTTTCGTTTTTTTTTTTTTTCTCACCTGGCTCATCACTTGGCATCGGATCCGTCGTCTTAGTCCCTCGTTGTCTGTTAACTTTCCAAAAATCTTTTCTCTGAAACTACTGGGCCAAATTAAACTATACTTGGCCACAATCATCATTGGGGTATATAGTTCTAAAAATGTGTCTGATTACTCCTCTAGCCAACCAAGTTGGCCGACATGATAAAAGTAGAACATAGGGATAAAATGCAAGTTTTGTCTTTTATTTTGAAAACCGTTATAAATAGAGAAAATCTGACAGGAGCAGTGATGCTCAGAATGTTGAGATTTACCTGCTGTTTATTTATGTCGAAACTGTTTGACCAATTGTCTATATACGTAAAAACTGTCAGACGACTTATTATAGAAGTTATTGCCCTTAAACATGTTAAATGACAAAGGAGTAAGTTCAGTAAGGGCCATATTTGGCCCTGATTCTCAAGTTTAATGTTACAAGATAAAATCTGTTTTAAGCTGACTTAAAGACATGTGAGAAAGTTAAATAGAACTGTTTGTGTCAAAGTTTTATTCTAAAGCGTTGATTTTTACATCTCAAATAGGTCAAGATAAGAGGTTTTGGCGAAATTTAGCAAAATCTGCCGGATTTCAACCAACTTTAGGACCAGGAATTATAGAGAGCAGGCGTCGACAAACAAATATTCAAGTTAGACATGTGAAATGTCTGTACAAACATTATTTTAAAAGATCTTATTTGTCGCATAGATGCGCTCTATGCTTCCTGTCCAATAATCAATGGAAATTTACCCATTTTCATTGATTTTTTTTCGTGAAAAATCAAAATGAGTACTATTTGTGACGTCATGAATAAAACACAGGTACGAAAATTTTCAACAAAAAGGCTTATTTCCTATCTAGTCACTGTATTAGCTATGATTCATTGTTATATTGGTCAATAAATCCTAATTTGAAATTAAAGCTAAAAAAAAAACGGGCCTAATGTATTGTCTTGAAAACTATAATAGATATATAGAAAATTTAAATTGAATCAGCAAGACAAGCTCTACAAATAAGAGTGCATGGTCGAAATTGTCAGTCGACTATTTATTAGAGTTATTGCCCTTTGATGATGATTTTTTACCATTTTTTTGACGTTTTTGCCTTATATATTAAATATTATAATAGATAGATAGAAACCTAAATAAGCGAAAATGATCAGCAGGATAATTAAGATCTACAATTAAGATTATGTGAAAGTAATCGTCTGACGAATCCATATGAGAGTTATTGCCCATTTTTTGTATTTTGCCCTACATGATAAAAATTGTAATAGATAAATAGACACTTTAAAACACAAAAATGGTCAGCAAGGAGAGATCTACTAAGAAATCAAATTTTGTCGATATGGTTACATGAGTTAGTAGACTGTGACTCTTTATAGTAGTGTTCCCCTTAAATGAGGATATTTGTGTAGATATAGTTAGTAGACTGTGACTCGTTATAGTAGTGTTGCCCTTAAATGAGGATATTTGTGCAAAACTAAAGAAGATCATAGATAGAAACAAACTAAACAGACTAAATGATCAGCAATACAAGATCAACAAATCAGAGAATTTTGTCATGAATTTTGTTCTCGTCTACATTGTTGGAAAGTGTCCTTTGTTGATTACGCACATAGAGCAAGGTGAGGGACACAGGCTCGTTACAGCCTATAGTTACTACTTGTTGTCATGAACATTGATGTTTCGACTTTAATATGTTTTTAACGTGTTGCTCATTGATTTCTTTTACATAAAGTAAAACAGCTTAATTAGTTAATTCTTTTTTTTTTATTAAATTGAATTTTGTCCAGTGTATTTACTTCACTTTTCTCATCACTTGGCGTACGTCGTCCGGTTATAGTCGTAGGCGACGTCTGTTAACTTTAACAAAAATCTTATCCTTGGAAAAACCACTGGGCTAAAGTTAATCCAACTTGTCCACAATCATCATTGGGGCATCTAGTTTGAAAATTATGTCCGATGACCCCAACTGCCAACCAAGATGACTTACAGGGCCAAAAATAGAACACAGGGATACTTGCAAGTTTTGCCTATTATTTTGAAAACTGCTATAAATAGAGAAATTCTGACTTGGACAAAAATGTTCTGGATGATAAACTCTTACTTTTGTCTATTTATGTCAAAGCTGTCAGATGACTTCTTATAGAAGTCATTGCCCTTAAATATGTAGCAACATTCCAGCAGCGCCTGCATACGGAGTATATATCTCCCAATTGATACGATATTCCCGGGCTTGTATTTCCTATCATGATTTCCTTGATAGAGGATTGCTGCTCACAAGGAAGCTATTAAACCAAGAGTTCCAAATGGTGAAGTTGAAACCATCCCTTTGTAAATTTTAAGGACGCCATCACGAGTTGGCTGACCGTTAAGGAATAACCGTTTCACAGATGATATCGGATATGTTCCTTATGTCGTAACTATAATACCCTTCCCTTTTCACGAATGTGACCTACCGAATTAGACTATTTACCGGATTTGTAATAACATAAGCAACACGACGGGTGCCACATGTGGAGCAGGATCTGCTTACCCTTCGGGAGCACCTGAGATCAACCCCAGTTTTTGGTGGGGTTCGTGTTGCTTAGTCTTTAGTTTTCTATGTTGTGTCTTCTGTACTATTATTTGTCTGTTTGTCTTTTTATTTTTAGCCATAGCGTTTATTTTCGATCTATGAGCTTGACTGTAACTCTGGTATCTTTCGTCCCTCTCGTCTCACCTTGTCAAAAAGCGATACATAGGTATGCTGTTTCCGGCGTCAGCGTTGGCAGCGTCAACAATGTACGAGTTTGTGATTAGGTCTAGTTTATGGTGAACCACAAGGGGTAGGTCAATGATATTTGGTATGCAGTTGTATAAGCATTGGCATATCTCATTTCCAGGGAGATTATTTGGCCCTGCCCCTTCAGTCATGGTCTATTGACTTTGAAACTTTTGCTTAGTTTACATGTATTAGTTTGTGATTAGGTCTAGTTTATGGTGAACCACAAGGGGTAGGTCAATGATATTTGGTATGCAGTTGTATAAGCATTGGCATATCTCATTTCCATGGAGATTATTTGGCTCTGCCTCCTTAGTCATGGTCTATTGACTTTCAAATTTTTGCTTAGTTTACATGTATTTGTTTGTGATTAGGTCAGTTCAAGGGGAACCATATGTGGTAGGCCAATGTTAATTGGTATTCAGTTGTATAAGCATTAGCACATCTCATGTCCATGGAGAATATTTGGCCCCGCCCCCTCAGTCATGGTCTTTTGACTTTGAAACTTTTGCTTAGTTTCCATGTATTAATTTTTTATTAGATCAGTTTAAGATGAACTGCTAATGCTAAATCAATGATATTTGGTATGCAAATGTATTGGCATTTGCAAGTATTGTTTCCATGGAGATTATATAGCCCCACCCCTCATCATGGTTCATTGACTTTGAAACTTAAACATAGTTTACAAGTGAATGTTTGTGTTTAGGTTTGTTTAAAGGGAATGACTTATGATAAGTCAATGGTATTTGGTATGCAGTTTTATTAGCATTGGCACATCTCATTTCCATGGAGATTGTTTAGCCATGTATCTTCAGTCATGGTTCATCGACTTTGAATATTTGCATAACTTACATGTTAAAAGTATTGCTATTTTAATTTCAACATTTGCATTATTAAAATTACAAAAAGACGAGACATATCTCTGTGATAACAGTTTATTAAAATGTTTTCCCTATTATCTCAAAAATCAAAATCAATAGACAGAAACTTTAAATAGCACAAATAATCAGCAAGACAACATCTACAAATAAGTTAAAAGACCAAAATTGACGAACGACTCCTGCCCTTTAATGACAATTTTAATCATATTTTTGCCTAATATCTTGAAAACTATATAGATAGATAGAATCTTCAAATAGCATAAATGATCAGCAAGACAAAATCTACAAATAAGTCGACATTGTTGAAATCTTCTTCAGTTGACTTATTTTGGGAGTTATTGGCCTTTGATAATAGTTGTTTACAGTTTTTTGCATTTTTTGCCTTTTATCTTGAAAACTAAAGAAAAAACTTTGAAAATAATAGATAGATAGAAACTTTAGAAAGGAAAAATTGTCAGCAGGATAAGATCTACAAATATGTCAACATGACTGAAATTGTCAGTTAACTCTTAATAGAGTGTTTCCCATTTAATGATGATTTTTACTAAATAAAGGCAACATTAGTATATCGCTGTTCAATAGTCATAATTGGATTAAGCAAAAACAAATCCGGGTAACAAATTAAAACCGAGGGAAACACATCAGCTACAAGAGGAAAACAACGGAATAACAGGAACACTGAATATTGATAACCCATTTTTCTAAAGTTAGTGAAATAAAAATGACTTCATATTTGTACTCAATTTAAAAATGTAGTGTTTGAAGAATGTGCATTTTTCTGATCTGTAGGACATCAAATTTCTGTTTTCTGATACTTTGATGGACAAGAAGGGATATATATGCTCCACACAACAACACAAGCCTTTTTGATGTATTACACTTTACATACATTTATTTATTTTGGATTTTCTCAACTTTTGGGTGTTTATCTGATGATGCATTTTTATAAGGCATAATTAAAATGCTCTGTATGTTTTGACACATTGTACATTGCTTTACTAAATGTACATTGCTTTACTGAATGAGAAGGTACGATAAGGTCATGTCTGGCCCCTTGGAATCGAAATTCAAAAAGTCTACCAAATAAAATCCTTCAAGTGTTCATTAACCATTAGTCTGTCGGACATCAGGATTTAGTCTCACAAAAAGACATTTTGCTACAAAATGTATTTAACTACGATGTTGATATGTGTAAAATACCTTTTTAGGTAAAGCTATTGCTAAAATACATTTTGACCAAAAATAATGCGTGAAATGACTATTTTATGACAAATACATTACTAGAGACCTTTCAGAACTAAAGTGTCCTGATTATATTAACTTGTTATTGTCCCCTGCACGATGCGTTGCAGGGGACATAGAGATGAGGGCGTCCGTGTGTCTGTCTGTCCGGTCTTATTACTGCTCTCACTTATACACTTCTTGCCAGATTTTTATAAAACTGATATCATAGGTTTATATCAGCAATGTCTAGGACAAATTCGAAAATCAATGCCTATCAACTATTTTTAAGAGTTATGCCCCTTGGAAATATTAATTATATGTAAAATTTCTTTGTTAGCGCTCTCTTGTGTACAATTCTTGCAAGATTTTATGAATCTTATATCATAGGCTTAGATCAGTAATGTCTCAAACAACTTCCAAAAACAGTGCGGATCAATTATTTGTAAAAGAGTTATGCCCCTTGGAAATATTGATTAAATTGGAAATTGCATTGTATTTGCTATCAAGCCTTCATTTCTCTAAGATATTTGTAAAAAATTTAAAGAGCAATTAAACAAAAACAGTTTTTTAGTTATAGACCTTTGATAGATAAAATATGTGCAACACAGGTGACATTGTAACTCAGTTATTCTATGTATCATTAAAATTAATATTATTTTGTAAGACTTGAATTAGTTGACATGTATTATTGTTACAATTTCCAGGGTCAAATTATTGCTCTTATCACACCTCCTCTTTTTATTTTTTAAACCTTGTCAGGTAGTGGTGATGTTTTAACGAAACTACTTCTTGGGAATCCAGAATTAAAGAAACAACCAAGGCTGCCAGGTGAGAGTAAAGAAGAAGTTCCAGGTGATCTAAAATCAAAAATTGCAATAAAGGAATATCAGTTAAGTTTATCAAATACAGATGAAGTTCCTTCTAATAAGAGACAGGGAAAAACAAATGCAACATCTAGACAGACCTCTTCTAGTGAACAACGACAAATGTCACATAAATCTAATCAGGAGACATCAAAAGACTTCCAGGAACCACCAATTCATACTGCCCATTCCATTCAAGATGACTTATTGGAGAAGATTAGGAAAGGTACTTATACCATGAATATAGCACCATCAGATCTGGTCGATTTTGGTGGGCAAAAATCGTTTGATATGACTCATCAGTTATTTATCCAGCACAGGGGGACATTCATTCTGATGTTTGATGGACGCAAAGGCCTCGATACAGAATTGGCAGAATATCCACAAGGAGATGTTACTGCAGCATGTAAGTGACTTCAAATACTCAATTGAATTTGAAATGCACTAAGTGATTATAATGATATATATCAATGCATAGATCATGTGCATTGTTTATAGAAATTAAATGTTTTAGTAGATATATTCAAAAGACAATTTGCCCACATCTCTATTAAACAAAAATAGAAATTGATGTGTTATGCTGACGATGATTTAATACTATTTCTGTATCTTGTTTCTACTGATGCCAAAAATGACCATTAAACCATCTGCCTAATATATGCTTGAATGATAAACAGGGGGGATATGACTGACAGCAACATCCACTGAATTACCACCTCCTGACTTTGGAGAGGCACATACAGACTGGGGAAGGGATAAACTTGCTTGTAATTCTAAACACTCCCGCTTACCTAGGACAGTGATTTACTTACTCACTATGTGGATGTTAAGCAAATGACAACTGGACTATTGATCAGTTATTTCGTTTATTCTTATTATCGTTATATCATATGGAATATTGCATGTTAACCAACTAATTTTCACAAGTGATTGTTTTTCATGAGAAGAAAAATAACATGAATTTAAATCATTGCTAACATGGCTAATATGTAAAGCTTTGACATTTCCTAATCAGGGGTTCAAATTAGTGGTGGTCCGAGGTCTGGGGCCTATAAGATTTACGGTCGGACTTCCGATTAGGTTATTAGCTGCACCCGACGGACTTTTGATTTTCAAGTTCCAGAAAACATATATGATGAATTTCTGTATGAAACGCTTTGTTATAACTCGTAAATTGATGTGGTAATGAGTCACAATGAATAAGCTTTGTGCTGAAATTTATTTCAATCTAGTGATCTACTTCCTGGTTCATTAATAGTACAGCGTGTCAGATGACAATTTTTATGGGTGCTTTCGTCGAGGTCTGCGTTCATCATATTAACGAACGTTGCTAAACCATGAGTTTGTTTCGCTTTGGCGTCACATCTTTTAAGAGAAAAACGGGTGAGGCAGGTGAAATTCTGACTTCTTCGGGTGTAGCTAAACAAAAGAAGTCCGACATTGAAGCTATGAAAGTTTTTACAAGGAGAAAAGTTGTGATCGCCAGAAACATGTGCAAAAATTCAAGTCTCATTGACAGAATGATCGCCCTTGGCTCCACTTTCGAGAAGCTTCCGGAACCATGAAAGACTAAAGACCAAAAGACGATCGTGAAAAACAGGAACGGAAATTTAAGCCCCTCTGGAAAATCGATTGACCGTGGCTGTATTTTGACTGGTCTAATGTCATGTACATACTGCCAAAAGTTCCCCACCCGTTCAGAAAAAGAAAGTTCACTTGTAAAGGGAACACAAAATCTTAAAATAGATCCAATCAAAATAACTAAATTAACACCCCAGCATGTGTCTTGTTTAAAGCAGTGGATCCATGAAAGTGACCCAAATTTTAAGTCTAAAGATTTATTGTCAGACACTAAACTTGGACAATGTTTTCTCAAGCAGCAATGTAAGCATGATCTGTTAAATAGATATAAAGTTCTCTTCAACACTGCATACAGTGTTGCAAACAAAGGGGAACCCTTCAGTGACCATGAATTTATTCACGAAATCCATAGCAAAAATGGTGTTGATATTGGTAAGCAGTACTTCAATATTGGAGGTTGTGAACTGTTTATACGCTGAACAGTCCGTTATATGAGAAAAGAGATGAGTTTATGAGTTATGAAATATTTCATATAAAAGTAGGACCTGGGAATTAGGTTGTGGACCTTTGAGTTTGGAGTTTGAAAGGTCCTGGACCTTCCAGTACCTAATGTTAATTAGAACCCCTGCTAATATTAATCCATCATGAAAATTAGAAAATGTATAATTGCGAAGTCTGCCAGAAAAGCAGAAAATAAAGTATATGCAAACATATCTTGGAATACAAAAAAATATAATGTGCCTTCTTTATTATACTGTTGTAGCTATTCTGGAGCATTGGATTAACTCTGTATTGACCTACTGTAACAAAACTGAAGATAAAATGCCCAGAATTTTGTTTGCTGCCACTCATGGTGATAGCTTCTCAGAGGTATGTCTGACTTTGTTTCCACGTTTCTTGTCAACACAAATATGTAAGAATATTATCACAACTATCTAGTCAATGACTGGACATAACAAATGTGTAAACATTTGATAAAATTAAAAAACAGTCCTTATACAACTTTCAGTTACAAAACTTTTTCTCCCTCTCTTTTCAAAATATATAAAAATTGAAATAATCAGGCACTAAACTTCATTCTTTTTTGTCAGGGGCCAAGTTGAAATGAAGGGCCTAACCAATTTTTGTACTAATAAAATAAGACTTAAATGTACTTTTCATATACCAAATATGGCCTCTTTATATCATCATATATGTAGCTTTTTAGCCTGGAAAAGATTATCTGTAATAACTTTATAATATTAAAGTTAATGCCACTAGAATGACATGAACTTCGTCAGATAGAAATAAACCTTATGCATCCACCAAAAGTTTGATCAAAAATATTTTTCAATTATTTGTTATTGAAGATCTGATGTATAGCAAACAAGATCTTTTGAAATGTATTTACAAGATTTTGCATGTGGTATTTCATTGAAGATTTTGTAAATAGAGATGAGTGGACAAGTTATTGTCAAATATGGGCTTGTAATCACTCCCTAGAAAACTGAAATGAATCTCTGAAGCAATGTTGATTCAACAGTTTAGACGAAAAAACTAAACAATAATGAAATAATTGTAGAAGTTTTAAAAGAGAGATAATAACACGTGTTTGGAAAATAAATGTCAAATCATGACTTTGCATTGAAAACTTAGTTGTTTGATCAGGTTTTTTTATTGAAATGAACTTACTGGTTTCAGGAAATTCTCTCTTTAATTTTCCCACTTTGATAAGACAATAAGGTTACTGTTTTGGAACAGTTTTTGGTTATATCGCTGGGGAAACAGTAGAAATGGGATTCACAACAAAATATTTTACAGTAACCAGCTTGGCAATCAAGATGATAAAATACATTTGCCAAGTCGAAAATCTGAGATACATTTTTAAAGCTAAAACTGAAAATTCTGAGTTGTCTGAAAAAATTTTTAGTTATTTTTATTGTTTACAGTGCTTGAAAATATTCAGGTTGAATAAAAATAATATATGAAATATGTTAGCAATGATGAGAAAAGCCCTCTCCAAATGATTTTTATATAAAAATAAGGAGATGTTGTGTGATTGCCAATGAGACAACTATCTACAAGATTTTTTGTTGTTTTGTTGTGCTGTTACAAAACTGTCTCAAAAAGTTTTGTTTTTCGTGAAAAGAAAATAATCTATTCATGTCATTGCTATTTGATATAATTGACAGGATGAGAAAAGGAAATTTGCCCTAAAATTCAATGAAGAACTGCGGAAAATGTTTTCCTCACACAAGCTTCATGAGCATATCATGTATGACAGTGTCTTTTTCATGAATGCAACAGATGCAACAGATCAAGATATTGAGCGCTTGAAGGATACATTAGTTGACATCGCCTTTCAGCAGTCAACATGGGGACAACAGATGCCGATTGTTTGGGTGCCTCTTGATTTACAGATATCAGATATGAGAGCAGATGGAGTAAAGTTGATAACAAAACAAAGACTTTTAGAGATAAACAAATCTAATAATGAATTTGCTCTGAATGAAAGAAGAGTAGACGATTTCTTACTTGTTCAACACTCAATAGGAAAGTTATTATACTTTGATGAACCTGCGTTGAGAGATTACATTGTCATTCAACCTTCAGCAATGGTCAATATCTTGAGAGCCTTCATTACAGACATAATGTTTTGGCCAGAAAAAGGACCCGTTCGAGACATACTGGAGAATTTATCATCTACTGGAGTTCTAAAGAAGACAGACCTTTTTACTCTGTGGTCACAACCAGCTTTCAAAGAAATTTTGACCGATGTCAGAACAAAGGAATATATAGTGCAGGTCCTCCTTCATCTTGATATCCTTGTAGAACCTAAACGTTACACTGAAACGGACGCAGCTGCAGACCTATTTCTAGTACCCTGCATTGTGAAGGAAAAGATTCCACAAAAAATGCACAGAAATGCAACAGATGACAGAACACTATGCATAGCTTATCATCTGAAGGAGACAGTGGTTCCATCTGCTTTGTCGTTTAAGCTTATAGGGGCTGCAATTAGCATCTGGCCTCTGAAAGTAGAAGACTCTCGTTTTTGTCTTTATTTTCAAGCTGCAATTATGGATGCTGGCAACAGAAATGAACTTCAAATTCATGTTGAAGGGCAGAGAATATTTGCATACCTCAGCAATGACGTGTCAAAGAAGCTCATATCACCAGATCTAGCAACAACAACACAGGAATGCCTGACTTTGGCACTTGGACGAATTCTTCAGTTTTACCGTCGTTGTTTTGGTAAACAAAGTCACCATTTAATGTCCGATTTGTTTGAAATAGAAGTTGGAGAAATATGCAATGGTAAAACGTGTTTAATACCTTTGTCAGATGCAAAAAAGAAAGCACAATGGAGATGCAAGAATGGGAAATTACATGAAACGAAATGTCCTCTAAATTGGGTTTTTGAAAAGGTTAGTAATATTTTTGTAGCTCTTTCTTTTGAAAAAAGTAAAATAACAAAAATACTGAACTCCAAGAACAATTCAAATCGAAAAGTCACTTATCAAATGGCAAAATCAAAAGCTCAAACACATCAAACGAATGGAAAACAAATTTCCCTGACTTGAGTGTATATAAAAGAAATTAATTGATCGAAGCAGAAACAACTAATGGAAGTTTTATATTCTGGGGGAAAAATTTCTCCAATATGTTACCAGTTAATTGATTGAACTATTGATTGATACTTGTTAAAAGCACAGTTAAGCTTGAGATAAATTAATGCCTACTTGCTAGTATTAAGTGTTAATTTTCGTTTGTGTTCAGTGCTATTTTGATGCAATATAAAGTTTGGCAGACCGCAAACAAGCTGTGTTGAAGACCCATTGATGACCTTCAGCCGTTTTCTGCTCTGTGGTCGGGTTGTTGGGATATATGTCAACTCGTACTTTCGGCAACTCGTACTCAACCAACTCGTACCCTATTTTTACCAACTCGTACCCAATATTTTTTAACATTATAATGCTTCATTTTTTATTATTTCGAGTTGATCTACTGAAAGGATTTATATCTAAAAAAAATCCTCAAGTGTCACAGTGTGCTCGATCCATATAGAATATTTGAAAAGGATATTTTTTACTGAATATTGCGATGTCTTTTTTTTCGTGTTAGTAGAAAATATTTTTAACATTATAATGCTTCATTTTTTTTATTATTTTGTAGTTGATCTCCTGATAGGATTTATATCTAAAAAAATCTTCAAGTGTGCTCGATCCATAGAATATTTGAAAAAGATATTTTTTACTGAATATTGCGATGGGCATGTCTTTTTTTTCGTATTAGTATATATTGGTTGAGTACGAGTTGCCGAAAGTACGAGTTGTCGTGTACTCTTTGACACATTCCCAATTTCCATTCTCAATTTTAATTAAAAAAACTAATGTGGTAGGAGATACCCATCAATAATTGTTAGTGTATAAAGTGGACAGATACAAATATTTACCACAAAGCTGATCATTTGTATTTGTTTATTTCAGAATAAGAAGCATTGTGACTCAAATTGTAAAGGTAATGAAATAACATACATTTATATAAAAAGGATGAGTAGGTACAAAGGGGGATATCAAAATCCATTTGTCAAAGAAAAACAAACAACACTAGTAAAAATAGACTTGGTACACACATTTTGTAATGAAAGTCTTAATTTTGACTTTACTGCAATATTTCCACTGTGTGACAATGATGTTCTATTCCTGTCTGTTGTGTCTCCTAAGTTAAGTGCATAAAACAAGTTACAAAATATGTGCACATTGCAATAAATAAAGGGTAATATTCAAAGTTATAGAACCTGCCTCAATGGAAACGTTTTCTGACAAACATGACAAAGTTTTGAATCAAAGAATATCAAGTAAATTAGACTTTGTTTAAATTGTGCACTGAATAACTAGAACATTGATAGTAATACAATGAATAGATTGATCTTACAGTTTCCTTACTAACTAGAAACATTTTAACTTTAAAAGGACTTTTCTTAATTTTTATGAAATTTATATTTCCACTACATACTGTACAAAAAGTCTATGGCTCTCAAAATATGTGTCTTAGAATGTATGTCCACAACCAGATTAAAATTGACTGTGCATATATAGTTCCTGTACTGATAGTATAATAGGTATGTCAACAAAATTGTTGTATCCTTTAAAAGTGAACTCCCTCTGGCAAAGTTGACCTAAGATGGATTTGGCTGTTATTCTTAGATCCTTTTTGGTCATATAGCTCTTCAACTGAGTCAGTTCTTATACATTGTTGGCTTTCAAATATTCGGCTTTTAGTGGTCCTGATGAAGGTAAAACCAGAAAAGCACTTTACACACATGAAATTTATAAATTGTTGTTTTCATTTTTGTGCCCCCACTTGGAGGCAATATGTTTTTCGGTCTGTGCGTCCGTTCATTCGTCCGTCCGTCTGTCCTGTTTCAGGTTAAAGTTTTTGGTCGAGGTAGTTTTTGATGAAGTTGAAGTCCAATCAACTTGAAACTTAGTACACATGTTCCCTATGATATATATAAGATCTTTTAAATTTTAATGCCAAATTGGAGTTTTGACCCCAATTTCACTGTCCACTTAACATAGAAAAAGATAGTGCGAGTGGGGCATCTATGTACTATGGACAAATTCTTGTTTTGTAAGAGTTTTATCACCTGCAACTTGTCTCAAATAAATGAAGCAATTCATACTTTTGTTTAGGGGCAAGCTGGAGGCGCCCCCGGGTGCAGGATTTTCTTTCTGTGTTGGAAGACAATGGCCTTGGACTGTTTTCTACTCTTTGGTCGTGTTGTGTGTTGTCTCTTTGACACATTCCCTGTTTCCATTCTCAATTTTATTTACATGACAATGTTTTCTCACATCTCACTTATGCTAAGGAATACTTACACGTGTGTGTGTACATTTAAAAATAAAAATCAATTATAATTTAGTTCTAACAAAACACATTCTTTAAAATATGGCACCAACTGTTCATTTTTTTGTAACATTCATGCACATTCTGATGTTATCAATATATATGTATGAAAAAATTAAACAGTTTAAAGGTAAACTAATAATAAAGTAATCCAATCAAATTGCGTAAGATTCAATAACATTGACCAGTCCAAATCATAATAAGTAATAGAAGTAAACTGGGTAGGGGGGAAATAACAGATATTTCAAGTTCATTTTTTTTTTTTTTGTAATAACGAATACAAATTTGTCAACCAAAAGATGTCATTCTGTTTTGGTATAGTTTTCGGATCTTTCATTGCATATTTAAGGCAATAGAAAGTTTAGGCTTCAAGTGTTTACACGATTATTGACTGTATACAGAAAATTAGCCCTTTTAAAACATTTCATATTTTACAAATAATTCATGGATACAAAGTAAAATAATTTCTTAAAACACTGCAAAAAATCATTCTGATTGGTATAGCGATATTGTTATAAAGTGCTTTGAAATGAACCATGGTATAGCAAACATCAAATTCCCTCACAAATATTATCACACACTATAGGGCAATTACAAAGTTTTAAACTGTTTTAAAACAAATCAGTTCTGAATCAGAAAAAGCATTATACCTAGCATAATAAATACCCATTTAAGAATATTACTGAATGCTTCACTAAATACTGAATTACACTGTGTTGTAACTTTTTCAAATAGGTTCTATGAATAAATTTCACACAGTATTCGAAATATGAATGGTCAAGAAGGTTCACCATATAAATGATGTGGTTCATAGTATTCAAAACTGTCGTTTTATGAATCGTTGAAGTAAATCAATTATGTTTAAGTTTTTTTGACAGGCATAACATTGCTGTTTTTTTTTTTTGTGTAATCATAGATTTTTGGCTTTTATTCAAGTTTGAAAATATTTTAATTGAAATACCATTGATGAAAATAAAAAAGAGAAACTTTAAGCAAAAATTGAATGTTGTGCTAAAGTAACAAAAGAAAGAAAACTAAATACATAGATAATGTCATGATTATGAGAATCGGTGTATCTAATGATGAAGTGTATACCCTTATTAAGTCGAAAAAACTTATTTATCCTTCCAGGTCTTGAAACAGAAACACTAGACTTGAAACCAGATAATCATCATTTTGTGCAACTAGCAAGAACAATCGGTATTGGGGACTTCTACAAATTCTTCATTAAACTTGGAATGGAAAAAACTGATCTTGACAACTTAAATTTTCGTTATTTTTCAAATCCTATGGATTTTATGTTGATGGGGCTCTTTGAATGGAGGGATAAAACAGAAAGTGACCAAATGACTGCAACATTTAGGAAATTGCAGACGGCTCTGGAGGCTATTGAAAGACAGCACTATCTTTGTCAGGTTGGATAAATAAACTTTTTATTTTCTTTTTCTCTGACAAATTTTTCTTACAATGTTATAATTTTTTTGGTGATGACTGAAGACATCTATCACCAATAAAATTCTATGATAAAGTGGATGGTATCTTAACATTGTGCAAAGTAATGTTAACGAAAATAAATTCCAAACAGCCAGCATATAATTATTATCTTATTAAAATTATCTATTTTATAGAAAATGTATCTTTTTTTTTTTCTAGTTTTATATTTGCTCTTTGATACTATATAAGACTTCAATTCATTTGATGCATTCTTTTACCTTTGACATATTTCAGGTACACAGAGAGGATCAAACGTTAGCAAGTAGGTGTACTTTTATTGTTAAGTGGCTGATTCATTGACATATACTCGTATCTTCATTATTTGATTCGTATCTTTCTTTATACCATTTCTTCAAATACAGACAAATAACATGATTCATTTTATTAAAGTACACATGTATGTGCATTTCAGTACAGGATATGAAAGTTGAGGATTGAGTAAACCTTGGTTTTTAATTCATTTTGATTTTACTACTAAAAATGAGGATAAAGGATTTTTTAATATCGTGTTTCGATGTGTTATTCCAATAATTCTAGGTTCTTTTGGTTTTTTTTACAGAAATAGCTAACATCAGCCTACAAGATGTTCCGTCAGATGATGTAATCAGTAGTTTGACAGAAAAGGAGTTGATAGGTGATTGCATTGTTCACTTAGGCGTTGAATTAGGTCTTAGCATCAATAGCATTAAGGAAACAATAGTCAACCATCCAAGGAATTTGTATGGTCAAATACATAATCTTCTAATAAAATGGAAATCTGGCAAGGTGAAGCCAACAATCTACCGACTTATGGTAGCTTTGAAAAAAGTTAAAGCGTCTGAAGGACTAGCTTTTGTGATGAAAACGTATGGTGTGGAGCCAAACTATAAAGAAAATTTGGTAAGTAGATAAACTTGTGAAGCGTATTTAGAAAAGTCTTAACATTGGTTAAATTAGAGAAACTTTGTATAAATATCCAAAGAATATCTTCATAAAATAAGAAACTTGCATAAAACACCAGCATGGTGAAGCCAATAATCCACCTACTACGTGTTGGAAAGGCATCTTGTTTTTGTGATTGAAACGTATAATGTGGGCCAAACTATGAGGTAAATGTTAGTATATAAAAATGTATGTAGAGGGATTTTAATTTATCTTTTCAGAAAAATAATTGCTTTCCACTTTTGATGATAAGTTTTTGTTATGGCTTACATATACTAATATCTCAGAGCTACCTAAGCTCAACACTTTATATCATAAGGTCTTTTGCTACAAGTAAAAATATTATAAAATACCTGCACTCATACCTTATTATGGTACATTCAGGTGAGAGCATTTACAACAAAAATCCTGAGAAGTACATAAACATATCCTTTTGATACGTTCAGGTGCTAGCATTTACAACAAAAATCCTGAGAAGTACATAAACATATCCTTTTGATACGTTCAGGTGCTAGCATTTACAACAAAAATCCTGAGAAGTACATAAACATATCCTTTTGATACGTTCAGGTGCTAGCATTTACAACGAAAAAACCTAAGAAGTACATAAACATATCCTTATGGTACTTTCAGGTGAGAGCATTTACAACGAAAAACAAACCTAAGAAGTACATAAACATATCCTTGTTTTGATACGTTCAGGTGATAGCATTAACAATGAAAAACAAACACAAGAAGTACATAATCATATTCTTGTTTTGATAAGTTCAGGTGCTAGCGTTTACGACGAAAAAAATCCTAGTTAATTTCTGTGTCATTTGGTCTCTTGTGAAGAGTTGTCTTATTTGCAATCATACCACATCTTCTTTTTTATAATAACTAAGAAGTACATTAACACATCCTTGTTTTGATACGTTCAGGAGCTAGCAGTTACAACAAAAAAACAAACCTAAGAAGTACATAAACATATCCTTATTTTTATAAGATTATTTGGTATCAATAACTCCAACAGGTCAAAAAATTAGGGATCGATTGTTTTCATAGATGACTGCAAATTATTCAATTAATGGTACCCTTTTAACTTTATGTTCTGCTATCTAGATGATGTTCTCTCACTAAATAATACAAAATTTGGTGACTATGTTGAACGAATCTATCCCATCGAACTAGAGATAAAGGATACTACAGATACAGTTAAGTCTGCCTCATATCTTGACTTACATCTAGAAATTGACAATGAGGGTCGGTTGAAAACAAAACTTTACGACAAAAGAGATGATTTCAGCTTCCCAATTGTGAACTTTCCATTTCTATGTAGCAACATTCCAGCAGCACCTGCATATGGAGTATGTATCTCCCAATTGATACGATATTCCCGGGCTTGTATTTCCTATCATGATTTCCTTGATTGAGGATTGCTGCTCACAAGGAAGCTATTAAACCAAGAGTTCAAAATGGTGAAGTTGAAATCATCCCTTCGTAAATTTTACGGACGCCATCACGAGTTGGTTGACCGTTATGGAATAACCGTTTCACAGATGATATCGGATATGTTCCTTATGTCATAACTACAATACCCTTCCCTTTTCACGAATGTGACCTACCGAATTAGACTATTTACCGGATTTGTAATAACATAAGCAACACGACGGGTGCCACATGTGGAGCAGGATCTGCTTACCCTTCCGGAGCACCTGAGATCACCCCCAGTTTTTGGTGGGGTTCGTGTTGCTTAGTCTTTAGTTTTCTATGTCTGTACTATTATTTGTCTGTTTGTCTTTTTATTTTTGGCCATGGCGTTGTCAGTTTGTGTTCGATCTATGAGTTTGATTGTCCCTCTGGTATCTTTCATGTTGATCATTCTCAAAATATTGATCAGTTTGGCTCACAAAAGTAATTATACAGAATTATTTATTATATTTGAGTCTAGTAAAGATTGTGAGGGGGGTTATTGTTCCTGTCTGTAAGTCCGGTTATTTAGTCCGTTTGTCCATCCTGTATTAATATACCAATTAGCAAATGTGCTATGATTGCCATTGATACAACTCTCCAACAGAGACCAATGACGTTGTAGTTAACAACTACAGTTCAAAGTGCCGCCTTCAACAATGAACAAGTTAACCTTTTTCTGTCCAATACCATCAGATATAGTCCCGTTATTTTGAATCATTTTTTTCAGAGATATGCCAAATGAGGGTTTGTACCAACATTTTCAGTTCATTGAAAATTGAAATGTGAACGTGCATATCATATCACCGTTTATGGTAAAGGAAGTTCACCATCAACATGTATAATATAAACTTTTTAACTAATTAGACATGTTGATTGTGATGTGCATTTTAAATATATATTTGCTAAACTAGGTGATCAATATTTCACATTTCAATAAACACGTAAACGTGATAATACTAGCAGAGCGTTGTTGTTTTAAGGACACATATCTTTAAATGTTTAACTTTCCTAGTAAATGTATCAGTCATTGATGAGCGATTTGATTTTCACATTTTATCAGACATATGAATTTTTGTAACAAATGAGATGACTGATTATTTTCATTTGTTTGAATTTTTTTCTAAATCAATAGTTGTATTATTTGTTTGAATTTTAGTATGATAATCATCAAATTATATGCCAATTAGTTGATTCTTCGTTATGTAATTGATTCTGATCTGTAAAACTATGTATTGTTATTTTGGGGCTGGTGGTATTGGAATGTTTGATTGGAAGGACACGGGTTGGTGGGTTGTTGGTTGTGAGCTTAATCCTGTTGAAAAATTTCTTTTCGGTATTTTTTGGTTTTAATTAGACCTTGACAGGTGAGCATTGACAAAACTATATTCCTTTGCCATTCATTTATACCTTTGTAGTTACAGCAACCTATTCATGGAAGTAAATGGGACTTCATTGTCTGGCTTGGGAAACATTATTGCAAGACAGGTCTACCAAAATGTCGGTTTTTACAGATTTCTAACAAAACAGCGACCCAGTTTTTACAGACCAAAACTTATCTGGCCATAAAGTACCTTTTTATGTTTCATTTCTCTCTATGGATGCGTTTGGGATAATTGTGAATACCAATGGCCTATACGATTAACATAGTAATACATGTACCCAAATAACCCCCAACCCCCTTGATTTTGGCTGCTTTTCACAGTTTTCATTTTTTTATCACTGAGAACAACATTAAGACTTCCATTTTTTTGCTACAATACATTTTGAAATGGTTTATTAAAAATATTATGGAGGACCATATGGACTATAAAGCAATGACTATATCAATCACAACTTGTGGCGGGAATAGGGGTGAAAGGGTTTACCATGTGATGCATTTTCAAATTTGCTACTCATCAGCATCCCGTTTTCCGAATACTTCTAGCTGAATATTGTCAGTGAGGAACGGCGCACAGTTCAACTTGCTTTCTACTAAAAACCAAATGCAAGATGATAAATTAATTCAGCAGTGGTGTTGTAAACTTGATATTTTAGAAATTCAAAAAACTGCATAATTTATAAGTTGCATAGTTATCCCATTTGCAGTAACTTTTCTGTCCCTGATATGTCCATTGTTTTTGTTCTTTTCTTAGTTTATTTTGTTCAAAGACAAATAAAGAACTGTTTGGGATAAGCTAATCATTCTAGTTACTCTCTGTAATTGCTTAACTGTATTCTGCCTATATAATTGCAATTTGCCATATCTGCGCGATAATTAAAGGTACATGCAAGTTGTAATATGATTCCATAATGATTTAAAGTTACAGGTAAATAGATGTTTTAATTCGGTATTGGTGATCATACAAAAGTGATAACTTTTATTTTGTAAAATCATTTAATATGTTACAGAGTTATGAAAATGTTCCAATACCGATTCCTCACTCAACTACTGGTACATCCACCAAGGTAAGAAGCTACTGTTTGTGGTATATAAGTTAGCATTATGTTAATATTTATATACCTAGCAGTAAGTATTAGGCAATGTAAATAAAGATTTAGGATGTAATAGATTAATTAGGGCCCCGCCGAATGGCGGATGCCCTATAGTGATCAGTCTGTCCGTCCGTAACAAATCGTGTCCGCTCTATATCTTGAGAACCGTTATGATTTCAAAATTGATACTTGACATGTATATAAACCAACACCAGAGGGTGTGTCATAATTTATGTATAACTTCCTAGGTCAAAGGTCAAGGTAAAAAACTTTGGTTTCAGTTGACAACCCCATGTCCAATGATAAAGGTACACATTTTTTTTTACCACACATTATTTACAGCGGGGCCCACAGAGATGGCTCCCATCTCAATGATATCTAGTGATTTCAAAGTTTATACTTGATATGTATATTAACTAACACCAGAGGGTGTGTCATTATGTATGTACAACTTACTAGGTCAAAGGTCAAGGTCAAAAACTTTGGTTTCAGTTGACAACCCAATGTCCTATGGGAAAGATCGTGTCTGCTCTATATCTAGAGAACCGTTATGATTTCAAAGTTTATACTTGACATGTATATTAACCAACACCAGAGGGTGTGTCATAGTGTATGTACAACTTCCTAGGTTAAAGGTCAAGGTAAAAAACTTTGGTTTTAGATGACAACCCCATTTCCTATGGTAAAGATACAAATTTTTTACCACACGTTATTCACAGCGGGGCCCACAGAGATGGCTCCCATCTCAATGATGTCTAGTTAGTATTACTTGTTTTACTGTGTACTAGTGTCTCATTTTAGTGTTTCCCCTATCACACAAAAAGGGCATGGTAACTTAATTGAAAAAGGGCATCTAGAGCACGCAAAAATTTATAAAAAGGGCACCTACAGTGTATGGAAAATTAACAAAAGGACACCTACAGTATGCTGAAAACAAGAAAGGCAATAAATTGTCATATTGCCAGGGCTCACGCTACCAGGCGACTAGGGCGAAGAAGTCGCTTTCCCGTCCGTCACTTCGCTTTGCCCGACCCTCAAAAGCGAAAACAAGTCGCCCTGTTGTTTACGATACTCGCTTTCAGTCGCTTTCGTCATCGGACATTTTCAATTTTTACCAAGTTGATAAAACATTAATTTTTTATTGTTTATTAAAGAAATTCAGACATAAACGATTCATTTTCTCAAGAAAACAGGTTTAAGCATTGACTTTACAGTGTGTAGCAGGTTATTTTTAATAAAAAGACAACTTTTTATCACTGCATGCACTTCCGGTACTTGTTACTCAGAGAGCGTACATCAATCTAACTTTCGGCGGCAAAATAAGTTTGTTACTTCATTTGAAAGTGATAAAGTTGCCTCAGTAAATGTTTAATCCATTTATTGCATTAAAAACGTCATATTCCTTTCCAAATAGCTTGTCAAACATCGTTTATTTTTGTAAATTTTCTTCGTCCGCCATTAATCGTTTACTAACTACGGATCGGAACCGGACCGGTTATGACCGAAATCCGTATTTTTACAATAATAACTACGGACGCATGAATGGAAAAGCTGACAGAAGAATATTTGATCCCAAAAGGAAAAATTACGCATTCCACACGCATTAACAGACTTTTGGTTAGATCTAATTGATTAATGTATATAATTCCATATAATTTATATGGATTGTTTCAAAATATTGATTAAAGTTGCTTAACTACTAATATCAATATATTATGGCCCAGCTTAACTTTGTATATCTTTTGATGAGAAACACTGAATTTCATAACATGATAAACAGGATAGTTTTTAATTGAATTGTAATTCATATATTATAATTTCTTTACCTTTTTGACATAAAAAAAAAATCTTTTTAGTGCTAGATATTTAGTTGGTAGTTTCTCACAAGAACCTAAACTTAAACAATTTGAATTTGAACTGTTAATTTAATTGTATACTCAGATATGAATTGAACAATATAAAAGAACATTATTTACATATGACCCTTTATACTATAGTAAAATCAAAACATTGTAGCGCAGGCCTGTGAAGAACACTTCTCTTTCAAATCTCACCACTTCTCCTACCAGTTTCAAAAGAGAAGTCACTTCTCCTATGATTCTGAAGTAGTGTGAGCCCTGTATTGCATTGGTAAAGTATGGACTGGCAGTTGTTGATGGAATTAGAACTCAAGATAGCAAGTGTATTGTTTCAAAATAATATTGTATATGCATCTTTAAATAAAGATGAAAATCAACATTATTCCAGGTAACAGCAAGGGACCAAGGATGTATGTATATTACTAGCTATACATCTTTGTCAGACTTTGAAGGACTAATGCATAAATTTACTAGGCAGTAATTACATGATTTGACTGATGTGGCACTTAAATATGAAGATTAAGATATAAGATCTGAAAATCTAGTTCAAAATTTCACTTCAATTAGTTTCAGGGGACAGTTCTGATTAAACAAAAGTTGGACCCCTTTTTTTAAACCAGGATTCACAGTATAAATGAACTTGTAGAACTTTTTAAGACTATTACACTGCATAATCATTATCCTTATAAAACGTTTAGATCGATGTTTAGAATTCATTTCTATAAAGTTGGAACCAAGGATTTGTACAAATTCTTATTGGAACGATTCTAATAACTGTAAATTGTAAATTAATCGAGAATTGATCACGTTTACTTTCGATATACAAATGAAATGTAAACGGGAAGTGACAAGTAGATAATAAATTCAGAACGAATCCGGATTCATCTACGGATTGGTTTGTTTTTTAAAAAAAGGCAGTAAATTATCATTTTTTTTATACGACTGCAAAAAATTTTTACATCGTATATTGGTATGACGTTGACGTCGTCGTCGTCGTCCGAAGACACATTGGTTTTCGCACTCTAACTTTAGTTTAAGTGAATGGATCTCTATGAAATTTTACCTTAAGGTTCAATACCACAAAAGGAGGGTTGGGATTGATTTTGGGGTTATGGTACCAACAGTTAAGGAATTAGGGGCCAAAATAAGCATTTTGTAACTTCAGACATAACTTGTGTGTTAGTGTATGGATCTCTCTGACATTGTACCACAAGGTTCCATATCGCAAAGGGAATGCTGGGATTGATTTTGGGGTAATTGCCTCAAAATTTTAGGAATTAGGGCAAAAACAAGCATTTTCTAGTTTCATGACAATAAATTGTGTGTAAGTGTATGGATCTTTCTGAAATTGTACTACAAGGTTCCATATCACAAAGGAAGGCTGGAATTGAGTTTGGGGTAATTGCCCAAAACATTTAGGAATAAGGGGCCAAAAGGGCCAAAATAAGCATTTTCTAGTTTCAGACAATAACGTGTGTAAGTGTATGGATCTTTCTGAAATTGTACTACAAGGTTCCATATCACAAAGGAAAGCTGGAATTGAGTTTGGGGTAATTGCCCAAAACATTTAGGAATAAGGGGCCAAAAATAAGCATTTTTCTAGTTTCCAGACAATAACTTGTGTTCAAGTAAGTGTATGGATCTCTCTGAAATTGTACTGCAAGGTACCATACCACAAAAGGAAGGCTGGGATTGATTTGGGGGTAATTGCCTCAAAATTTTAGGAATTAGGTGCCAAAAGGGCAAAAACAAGCATTTTCTAGTTTCAGGACTATAACTTGTGTGTAAGTGTATGGATCTTTATGAAATTGTACTACAAGGTTCCATATCACACAGGAAAGCTGGGTTTGAGTTTGGGGTAATTGCCTAAACGTGCAGGAATTTGGGGCAAAAGGGCAAAAACAAGCATTTTCTAGTTTCAGACAATAACTTGTGTTCAAGTGTATGGATCTCTCTGAAATTTTACTGTAAGGTACCATACCACAAAGGGAAGGCTGGGATTGAGTTTGGGGTGATGAATCATAAGGGGTTCAAAAATTTGGCGGGCATTTTTTCCTTTTTTCTCTTTAAAATTTTCCATTTGAATTGGTTATTTCTGATTTATATATAAAAGCAAATAATAATGATATGGTTTGAATAGGTAAATTAAAAATGTTTAAGTTCTTAGACCACATTCATTCTGTGTCAGAAACCTATGCTGTGTCAAATATTTAATCACAATCCAAATTCAGTGCTGTATCAAGCTTGAATGTTGTGTCCATACTTGCCCCAACTGTTCAGGGTTTGACCTCTGCGGTCGTATCAAGCTGCGCCCAGCGGAGCATTTTATTTTATATGATTTGCTTAGTAAGAACTATATTTGTCTCTCCTATTTATTTTAAACTAAATTTATTTCTTATTTTACGTTTTAGAGTATAAATTCATAGGAATACTTTCACGCATGCGCAGTCTATCGTAAACAGTAAAGGAAGCACTTGTTTGACTTGTGAAAACTTTTCTGAATGTTTTGAATAACGTTATTTCTTTTAATTGAAATTGAATGTTTTATACCAAAGATCACGTAAATACGATCATTTGACGAAACTATGACAAACGAACTGCAAATTGAAATCGTTTTAGAAATATTGAAATTAAAATGCCAACTGACTGATTTTACTGGGAAAATTATTATGGTGGTCAATTATGAGGTTTATTAATAATTAACGGATTAGTAACCCATCCGATGGCGATAGGCGGACTAACTGTAATCACAACTTTATAACACCTGTTGTAAATGTTAATTAGCTGAGGGTCATAAACTTGCCAGAAACATAAAGATAGGAAGAAAGGGCATTTTTTGAGACAATGGTGTGAAAAAAGGACATGGCGTCATTTAAATAGGGCATGGGGTCTATCCATGCTAAACATGCTTGGGGGAAACACTACATTTCTAACGAAACATTGTGAATTCAACTATTCTAGTGATGTTATGAAATATTGATAGCTGTTGCAATGAAAACCATTCAGATAATTTGGGTATATCCCCGATAGACTAAGCTCAAGCTGTTTCACATGAGCATATCTGACAACGTGAGCTATTACTATGACTTTACATACGAGTTTCTACTTCTGTAAACTGAAACATCTTATTTTATAAAACGACACAGCCAATTTCAACCAAACATGGGTGGAATGTTGAATGGAAGGTTCCCTTCTAATGAATATGGCCTTTATGTTGGCATTGAACAAGGTCATGTTTTTCTCTGACTGTTGTTATTGGCTTTGAACTAGCCGTCAGTAACTGAGAGTACTCTCAGATCTATACTTAGTGTCCTTTTTGTTGTCAGGGATGAGGGATGGATAATTACCCTGCCACATCCGGTCTGTGTTTATGTTTGATGTTTTTCTGCTTTTTTATCAATCTGATGAGTAATATAAAAATAAGTTGTGGTATGATTACTAATGAGACAACTCTCCACAATAGACCAAATGACACTGAAATAAACAACTATAGGTCACCGTACGACCTTCAACAATGGGCAAAGCCCATACAGCATAGCTATAAAAGGCCTCAAAATGACAAATGTAAAACAATTCAAACGAGAAAATTAACGGCATAATTTATGAACAAAATAATGAACAAAAAACTAATATGTAACACAGCAACAAATGACAACCACTGACTTGGGACAGGCACATACAGAATGTGGCGGGGTTAAACTAGTTTGATAGTTTGAAGGCGCCAAACCCTCCCCCTAACCTGGGACAGTGGCTAACAGTACAACATAAGAAAAAAGTATAAAATTCAGGAGAAAAAGGCTTTACTCATCAGATGGATACAAATAAATAGAAATACATCTAACAAAAACACAAAGTGGACGTGGACGGGAACTTGTACTTCCCAACAACAAAAAGACACTAAGTACTAGTACTCGCAGTAACTGGCAGCTAGTTTAAAGCCAATAACAACTAATAAGAAAATCATGCATCTAAGCAAAATTATCAATCAGTACACATCCAACATCCAATGGATTTTGTGTAAAGACGTCATAAACAGTCAGAGAAAAACATGATCTTGTGCAACATGCAATGCCAAGATAAAGGTATTGACAGATTGTAGAGCCATGAATGTGCATATGTATATGACAATAATATTTAGTTTGATTTTAATTTACTGATAACAAAATCAATATTAATACCAATAAAAACAATATTCAAAGATCTAATTACAGTGTTGAATTGATAACCTTTTCGAATAAGTTTATTCAAAGGATCGATAAGTTTACCTGGATCGTTTTTAAATTTCTGGGCTCGGAAAACAACAGCTCCGTAAAAATGAAAAAAAAGGATGTGCTATCCCATTTGAAATAAGTTTTCCACAGGTACAACCAAACTTCAAAACCAAATACTTATATCTATGGAAGAATTTGGTAAAGGTTTTAAGTAATTTGTGGTAACAAAATCCCTGGCTTAATAATTTACCAGTAATACATAGATTACGTTCATTCAAATCCAAAACGTCACAACAGACACGGGCATAGCGAACGAGTTGTGATATATAAACACCGTAAGATGGCTAAATTTCGGCAGTACATTTAGTAATTTATCTAAAACATCCAAAGATTCTTATACACTCCAAAAATAGTTTATTCCACTATTTTCGCATATTTTATTACAAAAGTTAATGATAAGTTAAGGAACTAGTCAAAAGCACTGAAATATTAGTTCTAGAACACTTACTAGAGGCCGAGTTGAAAAGATATTTTACTGGTTTTTTGTGTAGTTTAGTTAACCAATACATAGTATTCAAATGTTCAGAAGAAGCCTTAAGCTGTGATGTAGTTATGATATGTTTGTTTACTATATGACTTTCTGGGGAGCACAAGGACTTGAATGTAGATGAATTTAAAATTTCATTCTTAAGAACCTCCATGTAGTATTTGTGGCATACCACAACCACATTGTTGGCTGATTTGTTGGCCGGTACAAACACAAACTGCTTTAAAAGTACTTGAAGTTTGTTTCTTATTCTAGACATAGGCGTATTATGTTCCCTTTTATTTATTTCTGAATTATTTTCAAAATGTGATATTTGAATATCCACAACATTTATGCGTTTATTTAAATAAGAATTGAGATTTTTTATCAGATTTTTTGGGTTTATACCAATTTTACAATACGATGAAAGAGCGTCATTTGTGACCTGACGACACAGTTTCCAATCTATTTTAGATGGGGGACGATATTTTGGTCCTTTTTCAAAAAGTTTTTAACCTCTTGGTCTTGAACGATATTGAGGTCCCCCGTAATAACATGACCATAGGGATCTGATTTTTATAGTTTATTCAAATATTGTGCTGTTACACCACTGTCCCAGCTTATGGAGAGGAATGAGCGCTCACAAGCATATTTAACCCCGCCACATTCTTTATGTGCCTGTCGCAAGTCAGGAGTCTGTAGTTCATTGATTGTCGTTGGTTCATGTCTGTCATATTTGTTTTTCGTTAATTGTTTTGTTATAAATTAGGCCGTTAGTTTCCTCAATTGAAATGTTTTATATTTTTCATGTTGAGGCCTTTTATAGCCGACTATACGGTTTAGGTTTTTACTCATTTTTGAAGGCCATACGGTAGCCTATAATTGCTTTCAACCACTTTATTTGAACTTTGGTGGATAGTTGCCTCATTGGCAATCCTACCTCATCTCCTTATTTTTATATCCTGTGGTTTTGTTTGAACAAAATTTCAGTCTTTTAAACTTAAAATTGACATACTTTTTAGGTTTACATATAGACGGAGTCTGGGGTTAACAACTTTTAGACAACAATGACTTACACATGTTCATTGAGTTTTCAAATTGAGACAGAAACCTCTTCGTTATCAAGAGTTTTTTTATTGAATAATCTTTTTAAAACCTTCATGAAATTTTAGTAGACCCTAACAGAAACTCTACCATGTTCAAATTGAAGAAATATCATCTAGATTAACATTTTTGAAATTTGTCCATAAATGAATCCAACTTTAAAGAGACAATATAATAATAATAGCATTTATTTTATATATGAAAATTTGCGAATGAATATTCACAACAAGCTTAGAGTCTTAGAATACTTGACATGCAACAGTATCTTCAGAAGAAATTCTAAAAAGGCATACAATGTTTTTTCTTTGATTTAATATTTGAATATTTTCACATTTTGTTACCAGGGACCCTTTATAACTTGCTTTACTGTATGGATTTGCGTATTGCTCAAGGCCGTACAGTAACCTGTGAAGTTAACATCCATGACATTTAGTCTATGGTGGATAGTTATCTCATTGGCAATTAAACGAAATCTCCTTCTTCCGACACAGTAGGTATAGTTTCAATGTGGTAACCTTTGACATAAATGGTGCTTAACCCTGGTAACTGCATGGAAGTTGTCGCAAATCCGTTGTCTGATTGTACCAAAATTATTTCGTTAATGTTGTCGAACGTATGTTTGTTTGATGGTTCGTGTTGTACAGCAGGTAGAATTTTATATATACACATATCTGAGATAAAACGTTTTTTTTAAGAAGAGCTTTTTTCTAGAATAGAAAACATTTACCAGAGAAAAATTTAGATTTTCAATATGAACTATACTAGAACCCATCAATCCCACGTGGTCCATGCATGCTGTATTCTGGTATTTTCCGAGGTGTTTTTGAGAACGTAATTATTCAGACCAATCAAAATGACATATGCTATACAAAAAAACAAAGTATAAAGTGAAAATCTCACATTTTTAAGGTTCCTTTATGCCTGTTAATACCATATGGACAGGTACCCCAGTAAATTTTGGTTCAGTAAATCTACAAAGGAAGCATATTAAGGTCAATTTGGGCTATACTTGTGTGCTTTGAATATCTTCCACTGACACTTTTTCATTGGACATGTTAGCTTTCACATAAATTTAATTGTGTGTACATTCAAGTCCTGTCATACTGTACAGATATAACTAAAAATAGTTAGATATGTAGACATCAGACGGGTTCACCTTAAATTGACCATTTTTCATGGATCAGTGATCATCATAAGCTTTAACAACCTACGAAAAATTTATTTACAGGAGTATAATTAGCCACTCAGCAAAATGAAACAAACCATGTGGAAAGGCTCTATATAAGGCACTTACCACGTTTTGTTGATTTTTGTCCAGTTCAAACTTCTATGCTCACAGGGGCTAAACATTGTCTAATTTGGTAATTTTATTGTTCCTCTCAAGAACTAGTAAGCCACCAAATTTGCCAATTAAGCTTTAAAGGTCCTTAACAATTTTAATTACTGAGATGAGAATTAAAAATTCAAATTGGCTGCCAGTTGAATTTTAAGTGTACATTGAAACCCTATTGGAATCAACAGTTTTCTTTCCAATCATAAACAGATGAACTTGACTAAAAACCAAACCATGCATAAATGTTCATTAAATGGTACAAGTGTTGAAACTTTTTTCTTTTAAAAAAGTCCAGTATAACTTCAAAAGACTTACAAACCGTCAAAAACATAAGAAAAGTACACAAAAAACCACGTGCAGAAGCCTTATTCCCCTGAATTGGACGAGTCTAAATATATTCAACTAATAGTTAAACAATACTTAGACTGTCATATACAAATATGAGTTACCGATTAAATGGCAGTACATCATTTCATTATTTATTTATTTTAATTTTTATGCCTTCTTATGCCCTCTACTATACGATAGTAGAGGGGTATTATAATTTTCGGCTTGTGCGTTCGTTCGTTCATCCGTCTGTCTCGCTTCAGTTTAAGTTTTTGGTCAAGGTAGTTTTTGATGATGCTGAAGTCCAATCAATTTGAAACTTAGTACACATGTTCCCTTTGATATGATATTTCTAATTGTAATGCCAAATTAGAGTTTCGACCTTAATTTCACAGTCAACTAAACTTAGAAAATGATAGTGCACGTGGGGCATCCTTGTACTATTGACACATTTTATAATGCTAAAATAACACGATAGGATAGTTTTATAAAATTAAGGGGTAAATTTATATTTTTGAATTCCGACTAAATGAACTAACAAACATCCTATGACTTAATGACATAACAAACATTTTATGCAGCCCTCATTTTCCGGTTTTTGACAGTTATCCATTCAAATACCGTTTGATTATTGATCTGAGATATTAAATTAACCAAAAGCACTTTGATTCTCTGAAATTGTAAATTATGGTATTTCGCTGGCTGTTTTTCCCGATCCTATTTTGGACCCCCTGATTCTTAGAGGTTGTGGATAAATAATCCTGCCTGAGTAACTTTTAGTAAATTGAAATCAACTTAAAGAACCCACACTGGGTTATTAGGTTTGAGGTACAATAAGTAAACACAAGAGATCCATTATGAAATGAGACCGTCCCAGATATTTTAGATAATAATTTTGTGTTGAATAACAATGAAAAAAATGCACGAACAGGTTTGTAATATTTGATAAGTCTGCATCAGAGGTCACAGTTGACATTGAAATGCATAAAATAATGCCTTTACCAAGTCAGGA